>JAHWFO010034640.1:5084686-5116210 GCA_023313115.1 Rhysida immarginata | reverse complement strand
CCGCGACCCTAACGGATAAGCGGGTTTGAAAAGTAAGTAAGTAAGTATAGATTAACAAATAAAATGCAGTTTTTTTTCATGCATGAATTAACACAGTTGTTACATGGATTTACAGAAAAACAAAGCATTGGACTTGCTGTCTCAGTCAGTATCTCAGATTATTTGTTTTGTTTTTCTTTAAATAGCAAAAAATAAATCCACCCTGAGAGTTTTTTAGGAATGCTGCCATTTTGTTTGCCCAAACAAAGTGCGTAAACACAAGAAACATTGGGAACTTCAGGGAAAGTATACTGTCAGGGTTGATGCTTGCTCACAATTTTAGTGTCAAATGAGCATTTTTGCTAAAAAAAAAAAAAAAATTGACTCGTGATTTTTTTACCAATGAGTCAAAATTGATTCATTGAATTTTAAACATCATCTGCCACATCCCATTTGCCGTGTTTCAGTCTCGCTTCATTCTCTCTTCCAGTTACATTGCACCTTTCTCACTATGAAATGTCAAGAATGCACTTCTAACCCACAAAATAACATGAGCAATTTGAAACGAAATTGGAAGGGCTTAAAGGCATATGTGCTAGGATTTAAATTTTTCTTGCACTCAAGGTCATAAAAGGCTATAGGGACCTAGTTTCCTACCGATGACTTACATTTTGGTTTGCTCTGACTAACAGTTTAATCCGAGAAAGTGGCCAAATATACCAAGGGGAAAAAACACAATTCCACAAAAAAATATTTTACTCTACATATATGTTTCGGGGCAAGTCTCCTTCATCAGCATGATAGAGAATGAAAAGGAAAATACAATGTATGAGGCGTGTCCGGAAAGTAAGCACCGTTTTGAAAAAAAAACACGTTAAAACATTTTTTTCAAAACAAAATTTATTTTTACATGAAAGGGCATTACTTAAACTATTTTTCTACATAGTTGCCATCATTGTTCAGACATTTGTCGTAGTGGGAAACCAACTTTTCTATGCCCTCTTCATAGAAAGATGCCGCCAGTGAAGACAGCCACTGCTGAATACTGTTTTTTTATGTTGTCATCGCTGTTAAAGGCCTTCCTCCAAATCATGCTTCAATTTCAAGAACAAGTTGTCACGAATTTTCTCATTCACTTTTTCAACCAAATCTTCATTGACAACAGAAGACCACCCACTCCTTGCTTCGTCATGAACATTGGTTCGTCCATCATTGAACTGTCTAACCCACTTTCTCACCATTCCATCAATCATTACATTTTCTCCATATATCTATACAAGTTGATGATGAATTTCAGCTTGCTTAACATTCTTTGCGTTCAAAAACTGTATTACAAAATGCACTTCACAGTCTGTGGGCTCAGACATTGTCTTAAACATTTTCAACGATCACTAACAAATATAAACACAACACAATCAGGCTGTAATAGTGTCGGTGCAAAGATAATGAACCAGAGAGACGAGTGTGCATGCTCGGAACTGCGACACTAACGCTGCGGTAGCAGTAGAATGAAATGGTACTTAAGTTACGGACAAGCCTCGTAAGTATCAGATACAAAAAGAATTTTGAAAATCGGTTAACAAATAAAAAAGTTACGGACCAGGAAGCAAAAATTTTTGAACAACCCTCATAATAATGGATTTTTAAATCAGCACTGTGGGCTCTTCCAAAATTTATTGATGTTATCACCAAGATATTTTTTTCTGTCAACCAGTGTAAATTATCATAGCATTTTCAGTAAATTATCATTTCTCCATCTATATTCATTTTTTCTATTACTGTTTCTTTGCCATGTTCCCTGTCACCTGCAGGGATTATCTCGGAGGAATTTTTTTTTTTTTGATATCAGAAAAGTAGAATTTACTCTCTTCTTATATAGAATAAAAATTCATATAGTATTGTTGTATTTAACAGAATCATTTTGTAAAATGGACTATGTGTTATTTATTTCCTCTTAACTTATTTATTTATTAATTAATTAATTTATTTATTTATTGTTAGGGTAATTGTGGTAACTTTTCAAGAAAGAATAGCAGTCTTTGATGCTTGCACATTTAAGGACCGTTTTTCTATTACAGGTAAATAGAAAAAGACCTTTGAAATTTTTCTTATTTTACTCATCCTTTTGAAACATTTATAACGCAGGTGTTATTAGAAAATATTTTTATTATGCATGTTATACTGTACAGAATGAGTCAAAAGTCGCAGTACACCCTGTTTTTTTGAAAACCTTGCAGGAATTGGGAAATGTGGATATTCCAGTAAGGTATGGGTGAGGTGGTCTATCATTTACTGTATGTACCGAACATTGTAATCCATCTTGAAATCGGCCATTTGAATCTAAGTCAATTTTTTTAAATGGAAAGGGGATCGTGTGATATATCAAATAACATCAGCATTTTCTGACAATTTCATTCCTGTAAACAGATTTGAAGTAACAGTTATGGTTCAGAAGTGGGCATACACATTTTGTTTGGTATTACAGGCTGGACTGTTCTCCATAAAGGACAATCAGTTAATGTGTCCAACTGGTGTCCCTCTTGGCAAGGCACATTTGAAGGCGCTGAATCCAATCGTCATGCACTCGCAGAAGAATTTCCGCAGAAATGCTGGCACACGCTTCTTCAATGCATTGCTGGAGATGGTGTCTGTTTCTGATCTTCTCTGCATGTACGAGTTGCTTTAAATGACCCCACAGATAAAAGTGAGATCAGGTGATCTGGGTGGCCATTTCACAGCACCACGTCGGCCAATCCAATGACCAGGAAATTGAACATCTAAACACTGACGAACATATGCACTGTTGTGTGGTGGAGCCCCATCCTGTTGAAAGTGAGAGGGAAAGCTGCCATCTTCATTCAGAAGTGAGGGAAACACCACTTCTTGCAGCATTTTCAGGTAGCATTGAGCATTTAGGTTCTGGTCAATGAAAATGGGTCCAATTACACGGGTACCCCATATTCCACACCACACCATAACCTTTACGTCGCCAACTACCTTGGAAGATTCCATCCAGTGTGGATTGTGGTCACTCCAATACCTGTGGTTGTGACGGTTGACTTCACACTAACATAAAAGTTTGCCTCATCACTGAACAAGATACCTTGTGCAAAAGAGGGATCTTGTCGATGTTGCTCTAGGGCCCACGTGCAAAACTGCATATGTCTGCCTGGGTCATCCTCTGCTAGGTGCTGGAATATCTGAATCTTGAATGGATGCCATTGATGAGCATGAAAGATTTGTACTATCGATGACTGGCTGATTCCGCATTCTGCTGACAAACATCGTGTGCTGTGTTGTGGGCTCTCGACAAAGGATGCCAAAACCATTGTTGAGGTTGTCTCGTCAGTAGCACTTATTGGATGGCCAATCCGTGTCTTGTCAACCACAGTCCCAGTTTCTCGGAATTTCTTAATTAAGCACCTGACAGTGTTGTGTGAAATTGGAGGTCTTTCTGGGTGCCGATTGTTAAAATCTGCAGCTATGACACGGAAACTTCGTTCTCCAGACATCAAAATGACCTCAATTCTCTCCTCCCTGGTCAAAGCCATCTTCGGTTACCTGCAACAAAATGAAACAAAATGTGTTGTAACTTTTGAACCGTAACTGCTATTTCAAATCTGTTTACAGGAATGAAATTGTCAGAAAATGCTGATGTTATTTGATATATCACACGACCCCCTTTCCATTTAAAAAAATTGACTTAGATTCAAGATGGCAGCCATGTTCAGTAAATACTGTAAAAGATAGATCACCTCCTCATAATTCTGGAATATTCCTTACTGGAATATTCAGATTTCCCAATTCCTGCAAGGTTTTTGAAAAAACAGGGTGTGCTGTGACTTTTGATAAAAAAAAAAGTATTTTTAAAACTTTGAAATTTATTGTATAATTTTTTTGGGAAGTACTATGTCACTTATTACATTTGGTGATGTAAACTTGTTAAGATGAAAATTGAAAGGAAAAATTCCACAAGGAGACTCCATTCACTCTGACTCACTGATTTTGATAAAAAAAAAAATCTACAAGTACTGTCGGCACGCCACGAGAAGGCCGCTGCGTTGCTTAATGCGCTCGTATGGTGTCGTTGCAGTTGCAGATGAATCTATTCATTGTTGGGAGACAAACAGCAAAATTTGAGTCGATCCGTGTTTCATCGATGTAAACAATAGGTCGATTTTCTTCTCGAATTTTTTTCATATTTCTCAGGTATGCAAACGTTTTCATTTGTTTGGAAACACAGCCAGAAGTCATTTTTGCGCTATTTGATTTTAGCTCTTTTTTCTCTTTTCATAACTATAGACTGATCTGCAGCTACAGCGACACCATTCGAGCACATTAAGCAACTCGGCGGTCTTCTCATGGCATGCGGACAGTAGGTTTCACCCATTAAATACCTATGCAAAACCATTCAATGCACTTCTCAAAATTTTCTGAGAAAATAATTCATAAAGTTTGCTATCGATGACTTAACTTATAAATGCCCGAATTGTACAATAGGATTCTACTGAGTTGTGGTGGTCCAGCGGTAAGATGCTGGAATCCTATTTTGCAGATATGGTTCAAATCCCATCTTGGATATTTTTTTTTCCTTTCCTTTCTAAATTTATGTTAACTTGTATGGGAATGTGTAATTCATTTACTATGGGAGGCCCGTGAAATTTGGACCCCCCCTAAGGGAAAAGGGCTGTAACTTCTATTCAAAATGAAGTAGCTCCAATTTTCAAACGTAGGTATATAGTGGATATTTCGGGCTATCTTTTGGTGCACTATTTTTATGGAATACTGTAATGATATGGATTTCATATGAAATTTAAATTTTTTTGCATTCGGTCCAAATTACACAACGGGTAATGTAAATTGAACCAGGTGGTCCATTTACAACAATAGGCCGAGTAATAGCAGAAACTTTGTTTTAACTTATGTGTTTATTAGCGCACTGTGAAAAATACAAATGATCAGCAACCCTATGGAATGTATTAGATGGGATGAGCTTATATCCTAATTAAATAACTGTTGGTTAAGCTTATATATTTAATAAGTTGATACAGTACACTAGAGTGAATATTAAGTTTCAAATACAAGATTTTGCAAGTTGGATTTGTCAAAAAAACGTCATAATGATCAGCAACCCTGTTCTAATTTACACAAAGTACATAAGGCCCAAATTACACAACATACCAACAATTCTAAAATCGAAAATGGCGACCAACCTTCAAAACCTTTCTAACTAAAACCTTGCCTATTAACAAGTACATATCGATACCCATTAACAAGTACATACCGATAACCCTTTTCTTTAACCCATCCCTGATACATATCGGCACTGACACTTACGGCCGTATTCACGACCTAGTAGCAAACCGCGTCTCAAACTACGTCGCTGAAAACTGCGTATCAAGTGATACTAGGTTCAGATCTTTTGCTGCTATTCACCATTTCTATCTGAGACCGGTTTACAGCTACTCACTTTTGAGACGGACTTTTTTTGTAACAACATCTACCATTGGCTCTATAGAGTCACATGACCTCGCTGGCCGGAAGGAAAAAAAAATCTCAGTATTGAATTGCTCAGTCTGCAGCACTACATGTGCACGTTTCGTATTATTTTGGAATGGAAACGTTAGAATGTATTGCTTTTCTACACCACTGATATAACTATAATTTCCTTTTGTATTTAATGAACGACACAATACTTATTTTCGACTCACCTCATCTATGAAAGTTTAGTCGATTTGGCACTATAAAGCGAACAAGAAAAAACGGTGGTTCGATGTGGCGGTTGTGGCCAAACAGCAACTTGTGCGCATGCGCCGCTTCTGATACTAGTCTTGCCATCTACTTTTTTCCGTCTCAGATTTGCGACGAAGTTGACATCATTTCTGAGACGTGATACGTAGTTTACGTCGTCGTGAATACCGTTTTTTGCTGCTACTCACTTTTGATACTGAGACGTGGTTTGCTACAAGGTCGTGAATACGGCCGTAATAGTTACATACACGATTACTATCTTACCTTAAAGTAACATAAGACCATACCAAATGAGAAAATTTGATATATTTCACCAATAACTCAAGCAATGCAACCCGTGTCTTTCATACGCTTCTAGGTAAGGGTTATGATAATTTTTCAATCAGGAGAGTGGCGCCATCTAACGTGCAAAATAAGGCTGGTTCGATTTATACGACGGTCCAAATTACACACGTCTCCCTTAAATATAATTTCGATTTTCTAATTTGCTAAGGTTATTTTGTTATAAAATGCATATACGAATTATTATAAGGTTATTTCTTCATAAATTGAAAGGTTGGTACTAATTATATTTATTTCATTTTTTGTGAAAACCACAGAAGAAGTTATAATTCACATGTAGGTAAAGGCAGAGGTAATAGTTAATTTTTGTTCTTAACAAACTTATGCTCCTAGAAATAGGAAATTGTAATTTAGTGGCTGTACTAGTTACAAAAGTTAATGAAGGGTGCTTTTCTCCTTTATTGATAAACAGTAGATGACAATATGATGCATTATATTTAATAGCAGGTGAATGGTGCAATAATTATTTACAGTCTGTCTGTTATGATGATCTAGTTTGAGCAATAAATGTTAATACAGCCAATCATGTCAGCACCAATAGCGATTTCATGCCAGTGCCAGTAATGATTTCATTCACAGTAGTAGTAATTCATAGCACTTAAACATGTCACCCAAGCGAAACAGCATGTAATATAATTTCCAGATACAAAACAAAGCTGAATTTTGTCAAAGCAGGAGTCAAAGCCTGCCTGGATTAAGGGGCTTTTGTTTGGTTAACATGAATTAAAGGTAGCCTTGAATAGAGGCTACAAATTCATCCTTTCCTGTTACCCAATGCAATGTATTTTTCCTGCCAAGATAAAATAGACGGATTGGAATCTATGTGTGAATTAAATATCATCCCAAAAGTTGCAAAATATATTTTAAAAAAAATTAAATTTGGTAAATAAACTTTTTAAATGCTCATTTATCACTGGATCATTGATTATTTTAATAATTTGTACATTTTTTATAATATTGGTAGCATATTGGAAAATCAGAATCTATTTATTAAGTGAATCATACATTTCCAACAAATCTATATTATAATTCTGCTTGTGTTTCGTCTGTTCACACGTTACGCTTGAGCCAAGGATACAAGCTGGGCCAGCCAATGCAACCAGGATTTCTTTATTAGTAGGGAGCTTACTTACAGCTTTTTCACAAACATTTAGTACATTTTCACGAACATTTAGTACTTTTTCACAAACATTTAGTACATTTTCACAAACATTTAGTACTTTTTCACAAACATTTCGTACATTTTCACAAACATTTCGTACATTTTCACAAACATTTCGTACATTTTCACAAACATTTAGTACATTTTCACAAACATTTAGTACTTTTTCACAAACATTTAGTACGATTTCATAAACATTTAATTCATATTTATAATAAACGGTCTAAATTTACAGGACAAGTACAGACAGTGATCAATTATAGATAATCATTCACTCATGAATCAAAGGCTGAGGTCAGAAAATGTAACCGGTGAGAAAACTGTGATGTCATTTTAACGTGGTCGAAAACGCAGCTGGAATTAGTGCTCCTGTGCCTCCGGTCATTCCTAACCAGAAGAGAAAGCAACAGTGTCTCTGGTCCTAACCGAGAAAAAGACGGTTACTTCAGTGAGAAATTCTCGCTAACTCATCTCACTGGTGAGGGTTTTAGACCTCACCCAGAGAATTTTCCATGTAACACGAGAGAATTTGAGGTCTCGATCACATCGAGAACTCGTCGACCTCACCAACAGGCCACCTATATGAAATGGCTTTGCTCAGTAAATTACAGCTTTTTCACATTGCTTTTGTACTTTTTCACGAACATTTAGTACGATTTCACAAACATTTAATTCGTATTTATAATAAACGGTCTAAATTTACAGAACAATTACAGACAATCATTCACTCGTGAATCAGAGGCTGAGTTAAAAAAATGTAACTGGTGAGAAAATTGTGACGTCATTTTAATGAGGTCGAAAATGCAGCTGCAGTTAGAGCTCCTCACGGTGCTTATTCTTACACCGTGGTGCTCCTATGCCTCCAATTAGTCCTAACCAGAAGAGGAAGTAACCTTGTGTCTGGTCCTTACCGAGAAAAAGACTGTTAGTTCAGTGAGAAATTCTCGCTAACTCTTCTCACCGGTGAGGGTTTTAGATCTCAGCCAGAGAATTTTCCGTGTAATACAAGAGAATTCGAGGTCTCGATCACGTCGAGAACTCGTCAGCCTCGCCAAAGATGAGATAGGTTCGCACTGTAAATTATGACGTAATCACGAATGAAGATGTGAAGCAGACGAGATTTAAGACTAACTGATTAGATTTAATTAGTATTAGACCTCGATGGAAGCAGCAAACGACTGATAGTTGAAGGAGAAAAACTGAAAAGATACAGGAAAGATATGTAAGCAATGTTTTTTAGCTGTGTTTATGGTTGCATCTATTCACCAATCAGAAGCGCGTACACAAAATGCAGCCATAAAAGTGTCGTGTAAGCGCTTCTGGTTGGCTAATGGATCCAGCGATAGTGTAAAATCTTCTTCAATACTTGTTTACTTCTGTAAATGCACAAAAAAAATTGATCATTGCCTATAATTATTCTGTAAATTTAGACCCTTCATTATAAATATGAATTAAATGTTTGTGAAATCATACTAAATGTTTGTGAAAATGTACTAAATGTTTGTGAAAAAGTACAAAATGTTCGTGAAAATGTACTAAATGTTTGTGAAAATGTACTCAATGTTCGTGAAAAAGTACGAAAGCAATGTGAAAAAGCTGTAGTATCGTAACTTGAAAACAAATTAACCTTTTCATGTTCTGTTTTCACCAATGGTGTAATATGGGACAGGGCACGTTCGAAAGTGAGATAGCCGGAATAGGTACAATTGCACATACTCTAATGGTACTCTTAAAATTTTCAATGCTAACCTATGGCATGTAATATATCAAACAACTTGTAACGACATGTCATGAATGAATATAATGAGTAACTAGTGATACACGAAATTGGTTTAGTAGTAAGTATTCCAATGGTACCATATGACACTTTTGGAAATTTTCAGTGCTAAGATATGGCATGAAATATATCAAACAACTCGTAATGATGTCTCATGAACGAATATAATAATGATAGTGGGAATTGGTTTGGTCATATGTGTTTGATTGTACCATATGGCACCTTTGGAACTTTCAGTGCTAAGCTAAAGGCATGTAATATGTCAAACAACTCGTGATGATGTGTCATGAATAAAAATATCAATTAAGCAATGATATTCGGTACTGGTTTTGTAGTACGTATTCTGATGGTACCAATGGAAATTTCCAATGCCTATATATGGCATGTATTACAACCTCTGACAATTAAGTTCGGTGAATGAGTTCACACAACAAAATGCTAAACAGATAGAGCCACATTTACTTTATTGTCCTTCGAAATAATCACCCTGGAAGGCAATACACTTTTCGGATCGGGTGTATAAGTCCTGGAAGCTCCTAGTAAATTCCTCCTTAGGGATGGCTTTAAGTTCACGTGTCACATTTGCTTGAATGTCTGGAATGTCCGCAAATGGCCCGTTTCAGGCGTGGGAACAAGAAAAAGTCTGCCGGTGCCAAGTCTGGTGAATAAGGTGGATGAGCTATGGATACGACCCCTTTGTTGGCCAGAAACTGATGCACGATTACGGCAGTGTTCCTCTTTGATCCATTATCCACAGTTACGTGCGCACGCTACACCTTCAACTGAAGAAACGAGCATCTGCTAAACGATTGCACACACAAATGTGACCTGTCTGAACTTGCTTAAACAATGACTGGGCTTGTATTCACATGCATTGTTACTCGCATAAAGCTCGCACAGATTAGTGTGTGACGTCATTCACCGAACTTAATTGTCAGAGATTGTATATCAAACAACTCGTAAGAGTGCATTATGTATGAATGACTATAATGAGTAGTTAAAGATACTCGGAATTGGTTTAGTAGTATGTGTACTTATACTACCATATGGTACCTTTGGAAACTTTCAGTGCTTAAAGCGCGTATACATCTGGCGAGTCAAGCGCTTGCAAAGTCTCTTTATGACAAGCTCGCCATATTTATACGGCCTGAGTGAGCCACCCTCAAGCTGCTTGACTCACGCTCACAGCAATCCATTTCTTGTCAGTTTTACCGACGAACTCAAAGGGGCTCGTCCTCCCTTGTTAGGACGGGTTTGTAGCAGATTTGCATCTAGTCCAGCATCTTTATGGTGTATTTCAAACTTGCTTTTTTCGTTTTATCTTTGTTTCTCTCAGCAAAGATGGAGTAGATTTTATAAACCTCTGTCTCAACACTTGTTGATAAGTACACTTCAGTGCCAACTTGATGCCTTCTGAGAATTACTGCTAAATATATTTATTTTATGTATTTTTTTTATTGTAAACATGTTTTGTAAATATTGTAAACCACCAATATTTTTATTGTAAATATTGTTTTTTATGTCTTTATCCTCCAATTGCAGAATTGTAAACCACCAATCAGTGGTCTTTTCCCTGATTGGTGGTCCTATCACTGTTTTTACCTATATATACTGATGATTTTGTATTTCACATTTGTTACTTTTGTTAATGCCTGTTGAAGATGGTGTAATACTGAAATGCGTCGGCAATAAACGCTTAAGTATCCGTATCACTCGAGACATCCATTTATTTCTCTATACTAAGTGATACTAGTCCAATGGAAATTTCGGATATATTATTTATTTCCGATTTCTGAAATTTCTGAAGTGTTATAAAGGTTGTTTTTGCACTTATGTAAGATTTATATTTTTAATAAACTATTAAGTCATTTTTCTATTTTATTCTACAATCTCAACATTGTTCATTTTATTCCATGTAATTTCCACAGGTTCCGCTAGTTAAAATAAATTTTAGGAAGGAAAAAAACATAATTCAAGACTGGATTTGAACCTATAACTGCAAAATAGGATTCCAGTGTCTTACCGCTGAATCACCACAACTCAATAGAATCCTCTTGTACAATTTGGGCATTTATAAAGTGCAGTCATTGGTAGCAAACTTTATGAAATGTTTTCTTGAAAAATTTGAGAAATGCATTGAATGGTTTTGCATTGGGTAAAAGCTACTTGTAGAATTTTTCTATCAAAATCGGTGAATCAGAGTATGTGGAGTCTCCTTATAAGTGAAAGCTCATTGATAGAGCTTTGAGCAGGGACATGGCTGGCAGACCTGGAATTTTCTTTTCTAAATCATTAGACATTTGTTGAAAACTCAAAATAAAATAATAAATAAATGCTTGGGGTAATGCTTTAATATTAGATAAATACAGAGTGACCATTTTATCTTGGAATTTGTGCTCATATGCATTCAATATCATATATTTAATAGGAAAGATAGATCAGATAACAAATAAACATCCTTATTTTCAAGACAGTGTGAATCATATTAAGTACTACGTAGGAGTGTGCAGTTTGTAGACATGGTCTCTCTTGTAGAGAGTATTTTTATGGCAGTCTTTCATTCAGATAACCACACACGTACATTGTAATGCAATTTACTAGCGTGTGAAACACTTTAGCCCTTTACAACTAATAATTGTACTCTTCTAACTCGTAGAATTCTGAATTTCATGAAAAATGATCACCCTGTATATTAATATTGAAAAACCTCTACCCAGAGTGCCCATCCTATCATGGGGTTCCATTTTCACTTCTTAGTACTCATTGGGACACTTGGTATAGCCCTGCTGTACCAGGTCCTTGGAGGCACTTGATACACTTTAGCCCACTTATTACGAACTCTCTTAATACAAAATCCTGTTTAATATGAAATTATTCTCTGGCCCGACCCCATCGATGTAATTTACATGTAAAACTGCCCAATAATACAAACATCTTTTATGAAAAAGAAAAATTTTTGGCAATTTTTTGTTTAAAACAAGTTTTTTTAAATAAAATACGAGGTTTTTTTAGCGAAAATAGGGTGTCAAAATCGTAATCGCAGATTTGGAAAAAAAATTTGGTCCCCCCCCTCCTCCCGATAGAAGAGCGGCCGTTAAAAACCTCTCCGTATTAAGCCTAACTACAAAATCAGCAATTTTCCATAATAAACATGTAAAAATGATCATATCCTTTATTTTTAAACGAATATTTTTAATATTACAGTTCAGAATTGTTTATTAACGTAAGAAATTACGCAGAAATTAACTTTTTAAGAACTTCCACTGCCATTGCCAAATATGGCGTCGGGCCCTGCACCCTGGATAATAACGTGATCGGACGAAAACGTGAAGAGATTGTTTGAATTTCATACTGTGAAACTCTTTACAAAAGCGACAAATACGGATAATTTGCTTTTATAAGTCAATCAATTTACGATGATGATTTTTTGACTTAATAAACGTTAGAAATTTTGATAGGCGATGTCAGAAAAACTAATCAAACATCAACAACCAAACATCGTAATTGTTAAACTGCAAAACATCAACTTTTTGTAATTTCTAAGTCCTTATATTATTTGGAAATAATAAATGTCCCAGTATATAAAATATTTCCTAAGAAATAGAACATGCAAACGTGCGACTTTTATATTTAGTGTATTTTCTTAAAGGATGCGTGCGCATACTGCATCGAATGAATTAAAATCGATTACGTAAGCAAAAAATTAATTGTTAAGAGTAAGCAAACTATGATAACAGATTATTTTGTTAACAATAACCATAATAACACAGAATAACAATAAAAGATAAATTGTCTTTCTTAAATTGTCTATTTTTTGTCTTTCTCTGATATTACGAAACTAGGATATTATGAAAAGATTTTTGGTTCCCTTGGATTTCGTATTAAACGGGTTAGAGTGTATAGAGGTGATGAGCTTGATATTCCTTGTATCTGGTTCAAGTAAGAGGTCATTTCAAGAGGGTTATAGACTCTGTGAAATATTGTAGATCTAATGCTTTGTAACTCTACTTGTGTGAACCATACAGAGTAGATTACAGATTCTGCATCTCCTGAACTTGACCAAGTAAACATATATGTGTTATTTGTCACTTAAGATCAGTACTCTCTGAGTTGCAGAAAGAAGTGGTTAGTGCAACTGGCAGATAATGAATTGTAGCACAAAGAGCATGAGTAAATAGCAAAAGAAAAAAGAAACGAGGGAACATAACAGAATTTGAACCACCCATCAAAAATCACAGATAAATGAAACTGATAAAGAAGCATAGGGATCCATTATCACAGTTTCCAATGCACAGAGTATCAAGAGAACAACAATTTCTGAAACTTAGCAATGAATAAATTGTACTTACAGGAACTGTATCAAAACAATTTGCTATATTCACCATGAAGATTTTGAATCAATTCGATGGCCATGACACAGAGCAAATGACATACGCTTGGACCAGTGAGACAACAGGATGTTGCTGCTTTAATGGCATAGTGAGCCCCCAATACAAACTATCAGGTTGGCTAATAAGTTTTTAGACCTTTTCTAGAATGTGCTGTAACTTTCGAATAGAACCAACTAGGAACTTCATATTTGGTATAGAAGGGGTTTGGCATAGATATGCTCCATTCATAATCTTCCAACAACAAACTGACAAAACCATGGTCAACAACATGGAGCTCTCACGAGAAGCGCTGCGTGGCATGATCTGACACAAGCACATAAAGCAACACTAATGCGGCACAAGCGCATAAATTGATATGTGCAGCATTTGGCATGAATACTGTCAACAGGTCCACGTGTTTCAACTAGTATAAATGCTTTGCTTCTGGAGACTATGGACTACCATCATGATAATGCACCAGCGCATCGCTCAAAGGCGACCTCCCAGAAGTTAAAGGCGATGGGCTGGGAAATCCTGCCTCACCTGGCATATAGCCCTTACCTAGCTGCTTGTGATTATCACGTGTTTACGGCGCTGCAGTGTTCTGTTTGCAATAGACAGTTCCATAATGAAGATGAGATCAAAGAGTACCTCAAGACATTCTTTGAAGCACAGCCGCTGACTTTCTGGTACAAAGGTATCAAAAGTTTGTCTGAAAGATGGCAAAAGGTGATAGATCAATGTTGTGTTCAAAAAGTCTAAAAACTTATTAGCCAACCTGGTACATTTTTCCATGAGAATATGTATATACAATATGGTGTTGACATTCATATCTCTGAGAGCATCTGCTTCAGAAGACTTATGTCTGAATCAAGAACTGGTGAATGCAAGAGAAGGTGTCCACACAAATATTTAGAAATAAACCTCTGGGGCTGTGGTTACTTGCAGTTTGAAGAACCAGGAAACACAAAATCCACTTAATCACAAGAAGTTGACATTTATTGGCACAGATGTACATTTTGATCACAAGGTGATCATCAGTCAGTATTTTGTGTCTCCTGGTTCTTCAAGGTGTCCACGCATTTTGTATTCAAGGGACACTTTACTTTTCATTGCAAAGTGGGCGACATTGTGGATGCGGTCCTACATTCACCCAATTATACATTACTACATCGTTAGCAAGCATGAAGTATTCTTTCATACCGTCCGCCAGGATATCACAGGACTTTCGATTCGTGTCGTCTAGTGATGCAAGTGATCATACCGTTCGCCAGGATATCATCACACTTGCTTTTCCTGGATGAGCAGCAGTTCACAAGCTAAATATCACAGTCCTCAATGCGACCCATCAGTTATAGTGGTGCAAGGAACGCTGCCACTGGACTTCAGGACAATACAAAACCATCCTATGGAGTGGTGAATCCCGCTACCAGTAGTGGCGATCCAATGGGCATACATGGGTTGGGCGAATGCATGGTGAACAACATTTACAGGACTATGTTGAAATTCAAAGGAGGTGGCGTCATGATCTGGTCCTGCTTTTCAAGGTATGGTCTTGGTCCTGCTGAGTTCGTGGAACCATGAATGCTGAAGCGTACCAAGCAGTTTTGGACAATTCCTCCCTGTCATGCAGCAGATGTTATTAATACCTTGTTTGAGGAAATGGGTGCGGGGAAACTTGACTGGCCAGCCCAAAGTCCAGACCTCAACCCCATTGAACACCTTTGGAATGAATTGGAGCGCCAGTTGAGACCCAGGCCATGCCACCCGAAGAACACCCCTGAGCTGTTTGCCAATTTGAAGGATGAATGGAGCAAGCTTCCTGCTGAGACGTAATCACAAATTGGTAGAAAGTTTCCTTGAAGTGTTGCGGATGTCATTATGGCGAAAGGCAGCCCTGCATGATACCAATGTGTGCAAGGTACGATTTAGCTTACTGGTATGGGGTGTCTGGTGACGAATGGCCAGATAGTGTACGCCAACGGTCACTTTCGGCAATGTTGAAATAACACAACTACTCTATTACTCAAAAGCAAAAATTAATTCAAGCATCCAAATATTATTTGTCTTATTTATTCCCTGTTTTCTTCTTGTTCACATTAAACTCTTTAGATGACATCAAGTTCAAACATGTTCTTCTGTAAATTCTTTGCATTGTTTATTTAAACTCTTCTTTTTACTTTACATTTTATAGCAATACCAGAAATATATATGATATTCTGTAATTAAGTGGAGCTATTGTTTGTTATTTCTGTTATAATTAGGTTGTTACCCATGTCCAGGTCCTAATCCAAATTCCATTGCATTAGGCACAAGATGGCTTGCTTATGCAGATTCAAAGGTATAGAAAAAAAATATTATTGATGAAAACAGTAATACACTGCTGGCCATGGAAACCGCTACACTCTCTTTCCATACTAGAAGTTTTATTAAACTATCACAGGCAGATAAATGATTACTAATGTCTTTCACACATGATGAGCACATTGTTTTAGCATCTGATGAGGCCAATAATGGGATAGAATTCCTCCTTGCACAGAATTCTAATCTTTCAGCCTTTTAAGGCCCTTTTACATACTGGTTATAAATTCAGTGACATTATTTAATCATTTGCATTCTGCCTTTGATATTTCATGTGGCTTTAATCTCATTACAAACCATCTTCTGGATGTAATGATTTCCATGGCGAGCAGTGTAATATTGAATAATATGAGGATGGTTAAAAATAGTCGCAGCAAATCACAGTCTTTCAGGAAAGGAGCATTTAGCATTTATTATGCTGCAGTTTTTATTATTGGAAAATTAATGAAGAATTTATTGTTATTTTTTAAGAACTTATTATTAATAAGCTACATATAAGGTCATTTTATTAAGAAAACAAATAGAAATTTAAAACATTTACCCATAAATTAAAAAAAAAAAGGAAGCAAGGATATGATGTAAATCACATTTAATGTCGCCCTCAAACTAATGCTGCCCTCAAATAATCGCCTTGCTCCAAAAAGTTAAAGTGAAATAAATGTGGCAGCCTTTATTCAAAGAAATATGGTATCTGCTTACGTTCTCAAATGATTTAATATTAAAAGAAGAATATGGAAGACCATTCCCTATTTCTTCTCTTATGTTAGTATCCACAGTTTTTTTGTTACATTTTTGATTAGACTTAATATTAGATTTTTATGTAAATTGTTGCACTCAGTGCCATCTGTTAGTGGTTTTTGGCAAAATCTGGGCTGTAATATTATTATACAGTCCAGTTTTCAATACAATTTCTGGTGGTTAGGAAAAACTAAAGAATATTCTAAATACCAATGCTCATGAAGATGGCATAACCTACTGGTATTCGCCTCGTGCAACTTTGACTTAGCTGCCATCTAGCGGATTTTTTCTTCCTCATTCTATGGGAGACGGGATAGTTTTCACACATAGAATTAGTGTGACGATTGACGATAATGCTAAGAAATTATGAGTTCTAGTACAAATTGTTGTGTTTTTGAATGCGGAAATACTTTTAAGAAGTGTCCCAAGGGAACAATTTTCTATTCCTTTCCAAAAAGAAAATGTTTTGTTCACCAACGTAAAGCATGGATAAGAGCTTGTGACCTTTCTTCTGAGAAACAAAATGAGAAAGCAATGTATTAAGGCTTTTCAACTGGAATCCTCGAGGATCCAGTCCTAATCAAAAGCAATTGGGATGAAAATGGATAGTATTGCAGAAATTTGTAAGCATGTGAATAAAAATCAACATATGATCAATTAGGAGAAGTTAAAAATCTTAAATTTGGAAAAAAGTGATATGAATAAAAAATAAATAAATAAAAGAAATCTATTATATCATGAAAAACAAAAAATGCATAGCAAAAACCTCGATTCAGTTAGATAAAAAATGATGTTACTTAATACATAATTTACGCAGTATTTTGCAAACGTAAAATGTTCATTTTTTCATTAATTTTTTCTATTACATTGAAAACATGTTTACTTTCATCAAGCTTCTGGACTTTCTTATTCGTTTCCAAACTCTGAAAACCGTAATGAATAACTTTGTCCATTGCATCAACTACAACATGCCTCAACTACCAAGCTACTGGCTGAAACAAGTCCTACATGATAACTTCTAAAATCGCCGCACGGCGGCATTGACCATTGTCGCACGAGGCGAATAGGGTGTCCAGTGACGAATAGCCAGATTGTGTACACGGAAATGCCAAAAGTCATGGGAGCATTGTATGCAAATTTTCAGGTATCACTTGCACTGTGTAAAAGGTGTATAAGTAGGCAGAGCAATATCAGTGCTATTTCTATTCGAAATGAGGAGTTCTCTGAAATGTCTTGTAACGTGATTATTACTACATGACGAGAATTATTAGGTTTGAATGCAGAATGATAGTTGGAGACATTCCATTTCTGTAGTAGTGTGGGCGTCCAATATTCCTTGATCCAAACTGTTACAGAGAGTACCGCATTTCAGGTACATCCTCCCACATTGGCCTCGGTGGGTCAGTGGTTGCGTGATTGCCTCTGATGCCCGAGTACTTGGGTTCGATCCCGGCCGAGGACGACGAGGATTTTTCAGGCGGAAAACCTGAGATCATGCACTTCCTTCGAAAGGGAAGTAGTCCTGTGTAGTCGTTTGCCGGCTGCGCGTTAAAGAACCCTTGCGAGGCACAATTTGCGTCCCATATAATGCCGTTCTGATATGACCATAGTAGTTGAAAGGGACGTTAATACCAACCAACCAAACCAAGGACAGAACAGTGGCTGATAAGCGACAAAAATTAAAGACTCATTCAAAAAATAACGTTCCAAAAGAATCTAGCTCTAGAAAAGATGATGCAAGAAAGTGTTTCTCCTGCGGACATTTCAGTCATATTTCAAAATATTTCGGTCATCATTTAATGCTCATGACCAGTGACATGTAAGCAGAATACCGTATTAGCCCGAACATAAGGCGACCCTGAATTTTGAATACCAGTAAAAAAAAAAAAGTTTTTTTAGAATTTTTTAGTGCCGCCAGTAGTTAAAATTAGCTGCAACAATGACTCTAAATTATGGTTAGTTAAATAATTTATCAAATGGCTAATTTTACGATGTTATTTTGGCGAAAAAAATATCGCCTTATAGTCGGGCTAATACGGTAGTCCTTCATAACAGACACACATCACTACGTCAATTAACAGCCACATTCAATGAAGAGCATACTAGAAACATGTCTATGAGGTCAGTGCAGTGAAATGTGGCATTGATGGGATGTGGCAGCAGAAGACCATCAAAACTGCCTTTACTCACAGCATGCCATCGGAGGCTGTGCTTCGCCTGGGCTCAAAAACATATTAATTGGACCTTAGATAACCAGAAACTCATAGCTTGGTCCAATAAGACACGATTCAAGTTGGTACATGCTGATGGTAGGGTTCAAGAGGTCCTACATGATATTGAACAGGTATCCCATAGCTTTTGGCACTTCAGAGTAATCCATTTGGCGACAGAAAAACTAGTCAAGGTTATGAATCCAAAATTAGCCAACCAACGCAAATTGATTAGCTAATGTTGAAATTCCCGACCTTGACATAGTATTTCTTTCACTGGATGGACTACAGTCGCTTTTGTATAGCACTGTCTGTCAGTGATATTTGTAACTTCTTTCCTCCCAAAGATTATTTGCCCATGTTTTAATTTTCCATGTAGTCAAAATTTGATGCTAATTCTGATGCTTAGATAAAAGCTACAGAATACTCTTGAGTTGGGAAACTAATTTTATGGCAACCCTGTATATCATGGGAGAACTCTTACTTAATGAGCAAGGAGTCTGAAGTTTGTGGTTGGAGAATGTGAAACCTTGCAAAACTTATCAAAGAATGTAACTACCATATGGAGATGACTGTGATGGGAGTGTGATGGTGGGGACTGAAGGTGAACTACTTTCAACTCCACGATCATTAAAATTAGAATGTCACAGGCTCCTGTGTGACAAAAAGGGGGGTATGATTCAGACCCTATGTCTATTTGAAGTTAAGAAACAAAAAAACTCCAAGTAAGCCTGTGTTCGAAAATAAAAGGGAAATTTACCTTCGGTAAGTAAGTGTCGCGGACGTCAGTGCATAAGCATGATTTTAGATGCTACTCTTGCAATTAAGAGCGATCTATTAATTAATTATTAGTAAATATTAGATAAATTTTTAAGATATGAAAATAAGAACCCAAGATTGTATCTTATTTGACAGTCTATAATATTAACTCAATAGAAACAATTAACCTGGTTGACCTGCCCCTTTAAGGAACAAATGTGCTTATCTCAAGCAAAATCCCCTTGCATGCAATATAATAATTCAAATACTTTAATAAATTACCTTCCAAGCATTCAAAAATTTAATTCTCTTTTATGATAAGATTCTATAAATGATCGTGAACAAGTTTTTAAGATACAAGTCTTATTTATTGATCAAAAAGAAAATTATTATTTTTTTACTTAAAAAACTTAAGTTGAAATTTAAAGGAATCTTGCAAATTAAAGAAAAGGAAGCAGAAACTCTCATCGGCTAAACCTAAATTGATTTAGAAAGTTTGATAGTTCAAAAATTGTTCCTAAATCTATCACACGCGATGGGCCCATGAATTGAAATATTATACACTTATCTTTTTTGAGATTCTCAGCTGATTTCATTCTCGTAGCATATCGCACAAACAGTCGAGTCACTCTGCTGAAAGTATACGGTCTACAACGATGAGGATTCTTCCTGTAGTGACCTATGATTCCGCCATTGACCGCAGTGGGTTACGAGCCGCCCGTCTGTTCCACAATGCTCCCGTTCACCCGCCCACTTGAATCCTCCCCTCTAAAGTTTTTACTTCACACCAAAATGGGAAATCCAGGAAGTTAGGAGCGCTTCCGTACACGCTGCTGTTGTAGCTTGTTCCATGGGCGTGGCTTCTAACCATCGTGTTGATCGGTCGGTCACTGTAAATAGGTAGCGTTTGCCTTCTGATGGAGGTGGGGACCCACTATGTCGACTTGAATGTGGGCAAAGCATCGTGTTGGTTGTGGGAACTGTCCTAGACTGGATCTTAAGTGATGGTGGATCTTGCCGTTCTGGCATTTGATGCAGCATGCAGTCCATGTGCTTACATTCCTTTGATGGCGTGCCAGACGAACTTTTCAGTTATCAATCTTGTGGTGGTGCGGATAGAGGGATGAGCTAAATCATGGATGATTTTAAAAACGTCGCGGTGAAGTTTTTGTGGAACCAGTGGTTGTGGTCATCCAGTGCTGATGTCACACAGAAGTCTTTTGTTCCCTATTGGCACATCTTCCCATTTCAAGTTTGTTTGAGCCGTCCTGTATGCATGCGTTTCGGGGTCGTGCTTCCGTTCTTTTGCTAGCTCTTCATAATCGATGCCTAGCTGTATGTTAGATATTTCAATACGGGATAGTGCGTCGGCAACAGTATTATTTTTTCCGGGGAGGTATTGTATGGTGCACATCGTTTCTGCAATGGCTGCTAGATGCCGTTGTTGGCGGCCTGTCCAAGCGTCGGTTGACTTGAATAGGGCTGTGACTAGGGGTTTGTGGTCCGTACATATTGTGTATGGGGTGCCCTCTAACATGTATCTGAAATCTCAAATAAACAGCTAACAGTTCTCTGTCGAAATTGCTGTATTGCCATTCTGGTTTATGGAGCTTTTTGCTGAAAAAGGCTAAAGGTTGCCGTTTGTTTTTTACTTCTTGTTCTAATATGGCTCCCACAGCCAAGTTGCTGGCGTTGGTGGTTAAGAACAGCGGGACGTTTGGCACCGGAATGGCTAGCGTTGTGGCTGTAGCTAAAGCGTTTTTTGCAGACAAGAAAGCCTCTTCTTCCTTGGGGCCCCACTCTAGTGTTTTCTTGTTACCAGATAAGCATTCGTATAATGGATCTCAGCCGCTCTGGAAATGAACTGATCATTCCTATGAACTCTTGCAGTTTTTTAATAGTCGTGGGTCGCGGGAAATCGCTTACGGCAGAGACTTTTGAAACTAGCTGACTTATTCCTTTTGTACTTAAGTGATGTCCTAGAAATGTAATGTTCGTTACACCGAATTTGCATTTGTCAGGGCGTGCAACCAATCCATTGTCCTGCAGTAACTGTAAAACCTGATTTACATGTTGTTCGTGATCTTCTTTTCTTTCTGAGAAGACGAGGATGTCATCTTCATAAATGAGGCAATGGGGAAGGTGACCGAAAATTTGATCCATCATTCTCTGGAAAGTAGCGCCGCGGTTATGTAACCCAAATGGAGTGAAATGGAAAACGTAGTTTCCGAACGGCGTGATAATGGCGGTTTTTGAAACATCATCGGGATGTATTGGCACCTGAAAATAGCCCTTCAGTAGATCGATTTTTGAGAAGATTGTCTCCTTTCCGATGCTGGTGGTGAGATCCGATATATTTGGCATTGGATAATGATCAGGCTCTGTGACCATATTTAAGCGGCAATAATCACTGCATGGGCGTCAGGTTCCGTCTGGTTTAGGAATCATATGGAGTGGGGATGCCCATGGGCTTGCTGCCTTTGAGCACACGCCCATACATTTCATTTCTGCGAATGCCGTTTTTATGACTTTAAGCATATTCTGGGGCAATTGACGAAATTTCGAATATATTGGGGGAGCGACTGGTTTTTATGCGGTGATACACGCCGTGTTTTGCTTTTTCCGTGTGGGAGTTCTTTAGTTCCGGTTTAAAGACTTCTGGAAATTTAGCTATGACTTCAACGAGTTTCCTTTCTATCGGCCTGCACTCGTTAACTTCAAGCAGCTTCGCTAAGTGGAGTTTAGTTGGAAGATATGATTCAACTTTGATTAGCCTTTTGCGGGCCACGTCGACTAGCAATTGATTTTGGGCGAGGAAATCTGCTCCTAGAAGGGTTTTTTTTTTACATTAGCTATTATGAATTTCCATGTGTATTTTCGATTTGTGCAACGCAGGGTAATCTCCTTTTCTCCGTAGGAGTTGATAATTGTCCAATTTGCTGCGACTAACCTTATGGATTCATTTTTAGGTCCTGCCTTCTTTTGTTCGTCGGTAGCGGGGAATATTGATCTAAATGCGCCTGTATCTACTAAAAGGTTTTGACCAGTTATTTCATCTTTGATGTGGAACCCTGTTTTAATGGCGTCGATGTGGTTTGCTTCGGTAGTGGCTTTTCTTTGTTCCTGGATATTGGCGGCCGCGTTTTCTATACGCGGCTGTGCTGCGCGTTTTTTGACTTCCACATGCATCCTTCTATGTATGACCGTGCGGACTCACCGAAGCGCTCGTGGTAGCTGCAAATACCTTGTTGGGTTATGTATCCTCGAAATGTTCGATGGTTTTGCTTTCTCCTGTGGAATTTTCTGTTTTGCACCGCCGCGATCTTGTCCGCCTCATCTTGTGGTATTGTGCAAGCTATATCATTACCTCTATTGGCCGCTTTGTTTGCTTGGAGGATTGCGTCGGCTTTTCTTGTGAGGTCTTCTATATTTGCATCGTCCGTATCATGAAGTAATTTTAGTACATTGGGCGGTAGGGTTAATAACCATATTTCTTTCTTAAGATCAATTTGTTTCCGCGTTTTAGTTGTGGGGTCTATTATGGGAAGGCAGCAAAGGGATACGATTTCGTGCCATACCTGTTTTGCTGTTCGGTCTCCTGTCTGTTGCGACGGCATCTCTAGTAGTCGTCTTGTCCTTTCTGAACTGGATATGGAGAATTCCTTTAGAAGTTGTTTCAGTTCGTCGTAGGGTATTTCCTCTGGTTGATTTTCCATCCATTGCGCTAGTTTTTGAAACATGTGTTCTGGCAGCGATTCTAACACTAAGTCCATTTTCGTTGTTTGGTGTGTTATCCCTCTTAATCGAAACTGGGCTTCGGTTCTTCGGAACCATATCAAAGGTTCTAACGTGGAGAATGGAGGTAATCGGATACTGACCGTGTTAGCTTCCGTGATGAGTGGGATGGTTTCCTTTCTGTCGGTTGGCATGACTACGAACGCCAGGTCACCAATGTAATGGATGAAAGAACGAGACACACAGAGACGACGAAGGTTGAGAGAACACTAAACTTTATTTTCCGAAGGTCTATACTAAATTTGACAATCTATATATGACCAATGGGGGACAATATTTAGCATGAATCAGTCGCAATCCTATTGGTTGCTTTCAACGGACTAGCCTGCGTCACAGATAAGGAATTCACTTACGTCATCATTAGTGCTTGCTTACGTTGCCCTTACAATATACAGGGTTGCCTAGCAAGTCCTGTTCTTTTTTGTATTTATCTGCAATACTAGACCCTGATATAAACTTACCTTTTCTTTTTGCTGAAATAAAGAAATTGGCAATAATTTGAGAAGTTTATTGAAAGAAGGTTATTATGTACAGGCTGTCTGCTTTCTGGAAAGTCTAGGGAAATATCAGGAATGCAGAAATGGGTCAGGAAAATCATGGATATTTTTCAAAATTTGAAAAATCAGGGAATTTTTTCCAATATTAAGAACCTGAAGAGAAATGGGGAAATTTTTCCTTAACCTAAGTTCTTGTAGCATTTTTTTCAAGTCTTCAACACAAGCGAATTCATACTCACTTTAATTATATTATGTTCTTGTACTTCTATTTCAGTTATGACATGATAAAATAATTTCGTTCTGGTTCACAAGTTTGAGACATAATATCATTACTCAGTGTACAGTTTCCAAACAGTATGTTATTTAGAGCATTGAACTTAAAAAGTTTTAATTCGGCAAGCCCGGGAAAAGTCAACGAATTACTTTTTCAATCAGAGTCACAATCTGATGTAAACAAAAAAAAAACAAAAAACAAACTGAAATCATTTGTATATGTAATTTAAATTTTCAGTTTGCTGTTGAACGATCCTTGTGCAGGGTGTGTAGGATATTTGAAGACACAATGGAGATAATAGAACAAAACATCAAATATGCCAAGCAACATATTTTATTCTTACAAAATTAGGAAAAATTGAAGAACAGATATATTCGATGTAACTGCCGTTAGCCACATAAGACCGGAAGTGTTGACATGCCTGAATTAAATGGCCCTTCTGAATGTTCACCATTATCCGGCCAATGGTGGTCTTGACGGAGCCAATGGCATTATGGGAATGATGATTAGCTTCCCATTCAATAATGCCCCACATATAATAATCCAGGGGATTGAGATCTGGTGAGTTAGGTGGCCACAAATTCAGTGTGATGTGATCATGCAGATGGGTTGCCATCTATTGTTGTGTTGTCACAGCATTAGGTGTAGGTGTAGAGTCTTGTTGAAAGACATATGCCCTGTCATTGCGAACGCTATCTATCCAGGGCTTCCTGACTGTTTGCAGCACCATATTGTAGCCAGCAGCATTCACTTGAAGACCCTGTGGAAAAAAGTTGAATGGCATGACGTACCCTTTGCTACTCATCACCCTGAAACCATCACAATTGTGGGAAACTTGGTGTGAACAACACGTGGGGCATCTGAAGGATCTGCACATAATTTCATCGGAAAAATACCAGTGCATGCCAGGTTCCTCGGGATGTTTGACCTTGTTTAATAACCACTTTACTTGAAATAATCATTGTTCTTGTGTTTTTGCTGATTTTCCTCAGATTGTGGTATATGACTTATAACGAAGGCCCGCATGCACCATAGTGTGGATTGTGCCCTCGGAAACCTGGAAATCTCGGGTAATGGCTTTGATGGATATCCCTGGGTTCGCATTGATAGTGTCTTGCGCCTGTTGTACAAATTGTGATGTTCTCATGTAGTTCAAACACTGTGCTTGCTCTTTGCATATAGCTACAGGCGACAAATGTTTGCCTGAGGTTCCTTCTGAACTTTGTTCACAAACGATCTGGTGACTTTCAAAAATGTTGTAGTTTCAACATTGCTGTGCTGTGCTTGTAGTGCAATGATCACAGCGTGTCTTTTCATTTCATAGTCCACAATTGATGCTCTGTAAAGATGAAAGTACAGATATCAGTGTACACATAACTGCAAGCGTGCAATCACATGTAGCCAATGGATATATAGGGTATGTAGCATACATTTTTGAAAAAATATAATAAAATATAAAAACAAAAAACTTTCCCCAGTTAGCATAATACATGTATATGTATTGTGTATATATATTACATTACATACCAACTGGGAAAAGTTTTTTGTTTTTTATTGTTAACAAATCCTAAAAGGAAGAGAAAGCCCCTTTTACAAAGATAAGCAAGATATGAAATACCAGTTACATTTTTCAAAAGTTCTGCCTTCATTTTCAATGGCAAAATTGATACTTAAGATAAAAGTTAAGAACAGAGAATATATAATTTAAGAGGGTAGTAAAGGCTCAGGAGCAAATAAATGGCTAGAATCACTGTCATTGGTTGAACCTCCATAGAAGAAGCCAATAGAAAATGGCATAAAAGAACTCAATAGTGATAATTCTGCCAATGGGGAAGAGGAAAACTAAAACCTAACAAACAGTAGATCAATAAGAATGTGCTTGAGTCCTTTTCACAGGAGACAGTAGTAATACTTGACATGGCTATTTGCTGCCTTAGCAGAGTACTCACCATGCTCTTTATTCTGAAATATTTCATCTCTACACAATCATCGAAAGCCACTATTATTTATTTTATTTTGGCCTTTAGAAGACTGATATGATTCTGAAATTCCTTTCTCTCACCCTGATTATTGATGTGATGAAAGGGCTGGCTCCAAACCTATTCGCTAGCATTTTGCTCTATAAAAAGTTTAGTAAATGGATCAATATCTAAACAGCAACATAGGTTAGGGACAATCGCGTTGGCATCCACACTGAAAGACATGATGAGAAGCACCATCTAGCATCAAACATTACAAACTGAAGCAGAATCTAATGAGTGTGAAGACCATGCCATAATTTAATGGAGCAACGCCTGAACATCAATTTGGTTGCAAATTGAGTACGAGGGGCGTTCAAATTTGACCTGGACTTTATTTTTTGTAAATTTCATTGTTGTAAAAATCTAAGCTTTCATTGTTGGGATGGCAACTACCGCCTTTCATGCAAATGCAGCACCACTCATCCTAAGTGGAACAATGAATAATCATCAAGTTTCTTCACAACAAAGGTTTGAAAGCATCTGAAATTCATCAGAGACTTCAAAGACAGTTCATCGCGTCATGTTTGTCTTCATCATCCGTTTTTGCTTGGTGCCTAAAGTTTGAAGGAGGGCGAGAACCCTTCTAACCTCATAAGGCAAGGCCAGCAGGTGCTGTCAATGATGGCATCATCGCACAAACAAATGAGCTGATAAGGGACAACAGGCGGATTCATGTCCGAGAATTGGCTTCAATTCTGAACATCACCACTGGCAGTGTGGAGACCATCACCCACGATATGCTGAAATTCAACAAGATCTGTCCCATATATGATTCCTAAGCAACTCCCGAGAATCATAAAACCATCCGGTGTGGAAATCTGTTCCATGCTGCTGCAGCGATATGACAGGGAAGGTAACAGCTTCCTAAGGTGTGTTGTGACTACCGACGAAGCATGGATTATTCATCACCATACTCCTGAAAGCAAGCGTGTGAGCATGGAGTGGCGGCACATTGACTCACCACAACCCAAGAAATCCAAGATGACACCATCGGCAACAAAAGTGATGGCGACTGTATTCTGGAATATTAAGGGTATCATTCATGTTGATTTTCTGGAAGAACGTCGAACCATAAATGCGCCCTACTACTGTGGCATTTTGAGGACGCTGGCACTGAAGCTGGCACTAAGGAAAAAGCGATCAGGACTCCTTACCAGTGGTGTTTGTTTTCTGCAAGACAGTGCCAGACCACACACAGCCAAAATGACTACAGAACTCAAATGGGACATCTTACTACATCCTCCATATAGCCTGGATCTCTCCCCTTGCAACTATCACCTTTTTGGACCATTGAAAGAGTTCTTGGAAGGGCAGAGGTTTGGCTCCAGTGAGGAAGTGAAAACGGCTGTCATGATATGATTTCGACATCAGCCTGAAGATTTCTACAGAACCGGTATGCTCCCAGATGCTCCCAGAACGCTAGAAAAAACATGTAGACAAGCAAGGAAACTTCTTTGAGAAATAACTGGTGTGTGTGTGGAGGTTTTTTGTTTTTTTTTGTAGTTTCTTGATTTTATAAAAAATAAAGTCTAGGTCAAATTTGAACGTCTCATAAAACGGTGACAGAGACACATGAAATGCTGGTTCAAGCTTACAGAACAAATGCTGTGAGCAGAAGTCATGTTTACAACTGTTTTTTTTTTTTTGTTTTTTTTTTGCAACGGAAAGGAAACTGTTGATGATGTTCCGTTTTCAGGTGGGCCAACAAGCAGAACCCAAACAACATCCATCATACACCCTGAATCTGACACCTGCTGACTTTTTTGTTTCCCTGCCTCAAGGGTGTCCTGAGAGGCATACGTTTTGCAGACTTGCCGGACATTCAAGTGTGTCATCAGCGCTTTGAACAATTCTAAAAGAAGCCGTTACTGACAGTTTTCTGCAGTATTACACATGTATCAGAAATGTATTGTGGCCTATGGCAGTTACTTTTGAAGGTCAATAAAGGAAGTTAGTTTATCTTTTGTTTTCTGACACCATTCGCCGAGCTTTTTGTATATACCTTTAATGACAATTTAATCCAAGCCTTCTTATCTACAAGGCTGATAATGGGAAACTTGCATCATTTAATAACAACATCATACAAAATTTTATTTGTTTGATCTGCTCACATTGTTGGGTGTAAATTTTTGTTAGCTAGTGAATGTTCTGAGGTCAGCTTGTTGCAGAAACCTGCTTTCATAGTTACACACGTGTTCTTCTAAATAATTACCTTCTTCTAAGAGAGTTTTTGGGTAATTGTTGGCAGTGATGATTGTCAGCTGGGTAAATTTCTCTGGATATCCTGAGAAATGCTGTAATGATTTTACACATTTTTATTTGAGTAACTGACCTAACCTAATCTACATCTACAAACAACCAGGTGTTTACAAGCTTACCTGCCAACATCCTATTATACAGGGTATTCATAAAATGAGGGATAATGAGTACCTAGCATGATTTTTCACATCAAAGTAAATAAAAAGTTCCTGATGCAAAATGTCTAAAACTCAAAATTTAGAATGGTGTCGTTATGTCATTTATGAACTTTCTGCGCCAACACTTCACATAGTGAACTGCACTATGCCACGAGAAAACGGTGGCAATTGTTGAAATTAAATGACGTTTTCCGACAGCTTTTAGAAAACTTCGCGTGGTGTTTAGACCCTTAAAAATTAGGTTTTCGACATTTTGCATGAGGAACTTTTTATTTACTTTGATGTGAAGAATCATAATAGGTACTTATTACTCCTCATTTATGGACACCCTGTATAGGATCCATGTCACGCTCATTCCAGGAGAGGATCAAAGATCATAGGTGATCATGGCTAAATAATGATAAAAAGTCCACCTATGCTGACCACTTTGTCAAACACAAATATTGACTACTACCAGTGGAAGAATGGATGAGCATGCTATGGATGACTGCTAAGAAAGCAAAAATCCTGAAGAGATAAAAATAAGAAAGCAATACCATAAGGACCAGAACAGCCTACTAAACAATCAGATCATCTTCAAAAGAGATGAATTCCTAGAATTCCTCATTGAAGCCTGCACAGAACCCAGATGACATCACGATAGCTCCCTATTAGGACCGCCTCTATCTATCCTTTCATTTCTCTGCCAATCATATTGCACTTCACATGATTGGTGAATCATATGTTCCTTTCTGTATAAATGTAGGCCATCTCACACTGTAACTGTTTTCGCCTCCGAAGATGGAGTAATACCAAAACATATAAGGCATAATAAACATTCTACCATATCACTTGCATGACCCTTATTCTTTTTCTTTCATTAATCTGATACTAGACAGCATGGACATCATGAATGTTTTTATTTGAATTAAGGGCTGCTCACATTTAGCGACTTCACGGCGAGTTCATCGTATCTGGCAAATTGGACACGAT
The DNA here is from genome assembly GCA_023313115.1 of Rhysida immarginata. NCBI lineage: Eukaryota > Metazoa > Arthropoda > Chilopoda > Scolopendromorpha > Scolopendridae > Rhysida > Rhysida immarginata. The sequence continues at coordinate 5,086,785 of JAHWFO010034640.1, read as the reverse complement.
TTTGGTTGCCGGAGCCGTTTCACATTCAGCAAATTCACGGCCGAAAGCCGCTTTGAAGTGACAACGGCATGGTTTTGGAGTTCCAACCGTGTTGAAATTTTCAGCAGTCGCATTGAATGCGCAGCCAATCAGCTACGAGTGACCATCTCTCCAGTCCCAGAATCCTTAGCAACTGTTTCTAACCCACTTCCGCCAATCAAATCGGCCATATTGAAATTCGCCGGTCAGGTGGCCGAGAGGGCTAAGGCGTAGGCTTTCTAGTTCTCGAGTCTGCCTGGCCGTGGTTTCGAATCCTGCCGTGGGCATGGATGTTTGTGTTTGTCCCGGGCTGCGTACAGATATAACTTGTGTAAAAGGCGCAAAATGACCATTAGTAGTCGACGCCAAATTTCTAGAACCCCCCCCCCCATATTGAAATTCGCCGATAGCGTGTTTTCTGTACAGATGTGTCTCATTTTCTGAAGTTTTTGTTAATAATGCATGTACGTGATGCCAAGAAAGCCTTGGCATGATAATGAAAGCCTTATAATGATATATATAGACGATGTCTAGAAAGCAACAGAGACTGCAGAAAGAATGACTTGTCCAACATCTAATCAGAGCAGAGTTCACCTAGCTGAAAGGGGGGGGGGGGGTGGACGCAAGTTGAAAGGAAGGATGGAAGGAAGTTCGCCTAGCTAGGGAGTAGGGTGGATGCAGGCTAGAAGGAAGGAAGGTAGTTTGCCTAGCTCCCCCATGGAAGAAGAAGGAGTTATCTCCTTCCATGAGCTCCCCGGTTCGTTCCCGCTGAATGTGAAATGGCTCCACATTTTAACACAAGCAGCTTTGTGATGCCTAGATAACTCCTGGATTCGAGAAAACGCTTCAAGCCACGAAGTCACTGAATGTGAACCGCCCTTTAGTATAGCATCCATTGATAACCTTGAATTCTGAGGTATCTTCATTAATGAGATTGTCCAGCTTCTCAGCTTGAGCTTCGAGAATAAGAGTGAAAATTATAAGCCTTCTGAGTGAGCCTTTTACTGTTTGAGGGTTACACATTTGACTATCTACTAGCTCATTTTTTAAATTAAAAAAAAAAAATACTTGTACTCTAAATGTTTTTATTTTTTATATTTTTTGCTTATTATAAAATAACTTGTTTTATATAATTCCCGAACACAATATTTCTTATTTTATATAAATAATTTTTATTTATTATCCCATTTAGCTGGTATCCGTTCATCAGACTTGTGGAGGAATGGCTGGAGAGGGAGTTCAATCATACACTGCCACTGTCATACATGCTGCCAAAGTAAGTTACTATGCTGCTGTTATATCCAGATACAGCTTTGCCACTTACAAGGAGACTCCACGTATTCTGACTCACCGATTTTGATAAAAAATATTCTACGAGTAGCTTTCACCAAATTAAAGACTCATGCAAAGCCATTCGACGCACTTCTCAAAATTTTCCGAGAAAAAAATTCATAAAGTTTATTATAATTGCCTACACTTTATAAATGCTCGCGAATTATAGCATAGATTCTTATCGTGTAGAGATGATCTAGTGGTAAAACGCTTGAGTTCTATTTTGCAGGTACGAGTTCAAATCCCGTCTTCGATAAATTTTTTTTTCTCTTCGTAAATTTTTTTTAACATGTATGGGAATTTATAGTTCATTTACTAAATATATTTCCGATTTTCTAATCTGCTCCATCGTTTTTTTATAAAATGCATATAAGAATTATTATAATTAAACATAATCTAAAATTTTGATTTGCTAAGGTTATTTTTTCATAAATTGAAAGGTTGCTACAAGTTATATTTATTTCCTTTCATTAAAAAAAAAAAACCCACAAAAGAAGTTACAATTCACGTGTAGGAAAAGACAGAGAGGTTAATATAATAGTTAACTTCTGCTCCTAGAAATAAGAAATTGTAATTTGGTAGCTAATATGCTATTTAAAAACGTTAATGAAGGGTGATTGATAAATTATAGATACCAAAATGATGCATTATATTTAATAGTAAGTACATGGTGCAATAATTATTTAATCTTTGTATGAATTAAATGTCATCTCAAAAGTTGCAAAATTTATAAAAATAATTAAATGTGA
>JAHWFO010034640.1:5071214-5084286 GCA_023313115.1 Rhysida immarginata | reverse complement strand
AATTAAATGTGAGTAAGTAAATTTTTTCTTTTAAAGGCTCATTTATCACTGCGGATCATTAATTATAAGAATTTGTATATGCATTTTATAAAAAAATGATGGTAGAAAATTGGAAAATTGGAAATATATTTAGTAAATGAATTACACATTCCCATATATGTTAAAAAAATTTACGAAGAGAAAAAAATATCGAAGACGGGATTTGAGCCTGTATCTACAAAATAGAACTCAAGTGTTTTACCACTAGTCCACCTGAAAACGATGAAAATCTATGCTACAATTCAAGCATTTATAATGTGTAAGTAATTATAACAAACTTTGTGAATTTTTTCTCGGAAAATTTTGAGAAGTGCGTCGAATGGCTTTGCACGGGTCTTTAATTTGGTGAAAGCTATTCGTAGAATTTTTTCTTTCAAAATCGGTGAGTCAGAGTATGTGGAATCTCCTTGTTAGATAATTTTGATAATTTTCTTCTTTCCATTCAGAAAATACTTTTGGTGTTTTCAAGTTTTATTATTTGATGCTTTATAATGCAGGCTTATTGATATACGAGTGATCACTATATTTATAACAAGTTGGTCCACATTTAGCTCATATCAGTTGTAATTCTTCTAGATATAGATTCTACGGGTTTTGGAACCCATCCACAGGAATATTGGCTCATGCCGATAAAGGACAGCCCATACTTGGTTCAAATTGAATGGTAGAGTTTGTAGGCTTTGAATGGAACTTTCTATCTTGTCCCACAAATGCACTATTGGATTGAGTTCATGCAACACCACCTAGACAGAAGGCCTGCACACAGAAACGTCAATCATTGTCACATCACACTAAAGCGGCTATTGTTAATCTTATTTCTATCAAAAATAAGCCCCAAATTTAGCCGCTTGATGATGATGTAACAATGTGACGTTTCTGTGCGCAGGCCTTCTGTCTAGGTGGTGTTGGTTCAGGTGACTGACTCACATACGAAACATCTGGAAGTCAGACTCAAGTTCATTGAATCAATCTTAGACCAATCGAGCACGGTACATTTTCCTGTTGAAAGTGGCCATTTACATATGGAATGCTGTAGTCTTCAATGGTTGCCTTCAGTATATCGACATAGCTTATGGCATTATAGCTAGGGTAGCGAAAAAAGGGACCAAGCAGGATCATTCTCTTGTCACTTGCACATGCCGAGAATAACATAATCAAGCGATCATTTAATGCCACTGATCTTGCCTCATGAGAAATGAGTTATTCACTGCAGTGCCGTCAATGGTAGAAGCATGCACTAGAGTTCGATGCAGTTCACAGTCAGTTTAGGGAGATTGTTTTGAATGTTTATGATTGCCTGAGAAGAAAGTTACCAAATTATTCCGATAGACAATAGGCATTCGAAACATTTGCTTTTACTGTGATGAGCGTGAATATATTGGTCAAACAGCATGACAGTGGAAAGTCCGTTGAAACACTAGGAAGAAGTTGCCACTAAAGGCTCCAGTAACCAAGCTTGACAGTTTCGATTAAGTTGTTATTTGCCTGATTGGAGAGAGCCATTGAAATGGAAGCTTCCTACTGTTAAGTGCCTGCTGATAGCAGGGTTCATACAGTCCTTAAAAGGCCTTATTTTCAGTTTCTTCTTTTAAGGGCCCTTAAAAAGTTTTTAAAAAGTACTTATTTTTGCATTAACGGTCCTTAAATTTGACTGTTTATTTTATGGTCATTAAGAAAAACTTATTTTTTTATGTACAATGTATATTAACATAAAACTTGGTTGTTTTTTTGTTTTGTGTCTTTAAAAGATTTTTTCAGAAATGATAAATCATTTGCTGCCATAGGGGAAGATTTGCTGAAGCAAAGAGCGATGTTCTATTCTTCGCAAAGAACCACACTTGCACGAGAGTTATATATATTACTACTGCATACTAGTTGATACTAGTTGTATACATTTCTAAATCTCCAGTAGAGATGAACCAGTTTCCCCCTCCCATTCTCATGCTGAGTCAATTATAATCTCGCAGGAGTGTTCTGGGAGAGACTGGGCTTCCAGTTCATCTGTAGTAATTCTCTGGTTAATAGAGATATGAGAGTTCACTCAAGGGAAGTCTGTACATAATCTACAAATTCCCAGCCTGTATGAACTCTTCCTGGCAGCTTCATAGATATAAATATTTAGTAGAGCTAGGGAGAGTAAAGTGTCCATTGCCCTGGATGGATGACCTTCGATTTCATCCTTAAAAACAGTTGAGTGTTAAATATCTGTCCTCCATGAGGGTATGAACCCTGTTGCATATCAGTGGCTCGATTGCTCTAGAGCAGTGTTCGCGAAATCTTTCAAAGGGTTCGCTAAAACTTTTCCGTAATGGCGGATTATTGTATTGTATGCAAGTATGTTTACAAGTCAGTAGTTCGCACAAATCAGATCTTTGTGAAAGTGGGGGGGGGGGGCCTCTAGAAATTAAGGCGTTGACTACTAAGGTCATTTTGCACCTTTTACACATATTATATCTGTACGCAGCCTGGGACAAACACAAACATCCATGCGTACGGCGGGATTCGAACCCACGACCGGGCAGATTCGAGAATAGAAAGCCTATGCCCTAGCCCTCTCGACCACCTGGCTGGCCTTTGTGAAAGGAGTTTGCGAGTCGAAAAAGTTTAGGAACTGCTGCTCTACAGCTTAAAGCGTTAACAACCAAAATGTAGAAGTATATCAAAGGCTACATCAATGCCCAGAAAGGCTGCAAGGGCTATTTCTTTGTGAGCACCAGACTCTGGTCTTCTCTATCCTTACCATAAGGTGATGTAGAGCTACCTCTGTTGATTTACTTGGTTGATATGCAAATTGGTTAGCTTGTATGGGTCCAATTCTGGCCATTGTTGCTTATTAATACCGTATATACTCGTGTATAAGCCGACCCACGCATTGGCCGACCCCCTGTTTTTGAGCCCAAAAAGTTGAAAAACGCCTTGACCCGCGCATAAGCCGAAGCAAAAAAGGAAAAAAAAAAAGATTTGAATCACCCTATATAATTTTTAAAATTACAACGCTTAACAGATACAAAAAAATTATTTGAAGAATTTTATATTCTATAAACCATTTTTCGATCATGGTTTCAATTTTGTTTCGATCATCTTTCAGTATGCCTAACGCCTTTTTATTTTAGTTATGCATTTTTGATTTTTGGTTGTGGAAATCGATTCCTGATCTCTTTTTGTGTATGTAATAATATATTTTAATTATAACCATATAACTTTATTTATTAAAACATCCTTGGACGATTTTCAAGATGCACTTGGCAAGAACACGATAGTAGGCTATCGATGTTCAAAAGGCACGCGGCAGTTTGGGGCACACTTCCACGGGGCAAATCACCAGACCCCAGAGCATTTGCTTTTAACAATGGAAAAGTGGATGGAAAATTGAGGGAAAAGACGTGAAATACTGCACTGTATATTGTTTATAATTGAACAATGTGCTGTTAAGGTCTATTAAATTTCATATGCTAGTGCTTGGCGATAATATCGATGGTAGCTCATGTATCGATGTTCAAAAAGTTTCGAAATCGAATTTTTTTGTCTTCTTGAATCTTCGATGCTTCGATGTTCCATTTTGAATACCGTAACTGTTTAGATTAATGTATTTACAATATGTATTGCAATGAGAGAACACCTAAAAATGCGCTGGTTTCGTTTGAAGCCCCTCTCCCTCTCATATTTTTTGCAATATGGCCACCACAGCCTTTTAGAGATTCCAAGATTCTCATTATGCTGCAAAGAGAGAGAGAATACTTTTATCTTATCAGAAATTTATTTACGCAGTGAAAGGGTTAATAAATGAAATCTAAACGGATTAATAAATAAAATTATTGCTTAGTTTTTTGTAAACTCCACTTATAAGAATTTTCATCAACTCTGACCCGTGCATAGGCTGAATGGGGTTTTTAGGGGTCATTTTTTGGAAAAAAAAAATCGGCTTATACGCGAGTATATACGGTAATCTTTTCCATGCATTTGAGTAGGGAAGAGGCTAGACTAATTGGACGAAAATTCCTTGCCTGGTCATAGCAACCCTTTCCAAGTTTTGGTAGAAAGATGACTTTCATCCGACATGTAGAGATGTTATCCCAGGGCTAAACTGGCTCTAAAGATTTTGCACAGGATAGGTGAAATCAAGGTCACTAATAGGATTAGTTCTCGCAAACTTCTTCTCAAAATGTGCCCTTTACAGCGCAGTGACATCAAGGACACCAACGAAGATCGGGACAGTAAAGCTAACAATGTCTGTGCCATGTATGGCTGCAACAATCATTCAGACAAACCAAATAATTAAATATTCATTTTTGCTTGCAAAAATTAAATACTATGTTTGCAATACCTGAACCTCACATAATACAATGCTTGCAAAACTTAAACCATTTTTATTATATTATTATTATTATTTTTTATAATTCTCTCCTTAATGTTTCCTTTCCCATTTGGTATCCCTGATGTCACTTTTCTTCCTTGCAAGAAAGCCAACCCTGCTCAATGTGAGATCTTTCTTTCTACTGATCTTGGATGAAATCATGTCCGATGCATTATTTTGTATATTCGGCGACTATAACCTACGTGAGTTAACAGACCACTGGAATCCAAATATAATCGCTACGGATAGACATGGTATATCCCAGCAGGGTAACCTTCTCATCGATATGATGCAATACCTGAACCTCACATAATACAATCTTGTGAAGAATATCCATGGTGTCATTCTTGATTTAATTTTAGCCTCTACCAGCATGTATGTTCTACCTGCAGCCGATCACCTGCTGCCTTCAGAAACACATCACCCCCCAATTGAAGGGAGCATTTTAATTGATGACATCCCTGACACACTTTCATTTGATTATTATTCTATCGTCTTTTACAAAGCTGACTTTACATCTATAGCCAATTATCTCTCGGCAATAAACTGGTGTATCATGGATATGTTATATCTTAACTCAGCTGTTAACTTCTTTTATTCCAAATTATATCATGCTTTACAAATGTTTACCCTTTAAAACTCATAAGAAAGGACAACTTTCCAGTGACGTTTTCATCTGATCTTAAAAAATCAATCATAAAGAAAAAACGTGCTCACCTGAATTACAAAAACTCTCTTCATACTCATGACTGCCACATTCAAATTATTAAGATCACAATGTAAAACCTTGGTGAAGCAATGCCATCGTAGTTATGCATATAATATCGAACAGCAAATGAAATCTAATCTGAAACCTTTCTGGAGGTATGTAAACTCCAAAAGACAAGCTAACGAAATACCTAATAAGGACCAAATTTCATATAAATCCCATGACACCTCTAAATTATTTTCTGACTTCTTTTCGTCAGTTTTCATGGACAATAGCGAATCTTATAAAGTACAAAACATGGAAATAACTAAAGAGGTTGACATCACTAAAATCGAAATAAATACCTCAGATATTGAAACAAAGCTCCAGTTGATTGATACGAAAAAAAGTCCCAGCCCAGATAAGATCTACCCACTTATTTTATATCATTATTCATCCATCTTAAGCCTACCTCTTGATCATTTTTAAAAAATCCCTCATTACAAGGATCTTCCCAGACCAATGGAAAGACAGTTATATTATTCCTATACAAAAAAATGGGAATAAACACGATGTAACCAATTACCGACCCTTAGCTATTCAATCTGTGATCCCCAAAATCTTTGAATCTATTATTTTAACGAAACTGAAACCTCAATTTACCGAAATCATTATTCCTCAGCAACATGGCTTTGTAAATGGGAGAATGACAACAACAAATTTGATTTCATACCTTAATTTTCTACATAAACAGTTTGATCGACTCAATTTAGCTGGATATGTCCAAAGCTTTCGACAGAGTTAATCACTCCCTGCTATGTAGGAAATTGGAGCTTATTGTAATACGGAACCCTCTATTATTATATTTCCTCTAGAAGGCTCTATGTTAAAATAAGGGTTACTATTTCTCCTCCGATCATTGCTACTAGAGGTGTCCCACAAGGCTCTCACTTAAGACCTCTTTTATTCTTGATATTTATCAACGATATTGGATTGGGGTTAGATGATGGTACTCATTTTTTACTCTTTGCTGATGACATCAAATTGTATAGAAGGGTAACAAACCTTGAAGATTGTTATGCACTACAAACGTCACTTGACATTTTATCTACATGATATGATAACAATGGAATGTCCTTTAATACTGATAAATGCAAGTCCTTGTCGTTTCATAATACCAAACACTCCATTGACTTTAGCTATGAAATTGGTAACAGAACTATCAAATTAAGGATGTGTTAATTTTGATAACAAATTAACCTTTAATGCTCACATAGATTACATAGTACGGAAATCTAATAGATCTCTAGGCTTCATAAGAAGACACCTTACCTCCTTTCATGAACTACGGACTTTGAAAATTCTTTATTGCTCCTTAGTTTATCCCATATTGGAATAAGCCTCCACTGTCTGGACCCCACACAATGAAAAATACATAAATATTATTGAAGGCGTTCAGAATCGCTTCCTTAAATTTGCTAATTGAAACTGTGTGCTGAATACGGTCTTGGTGAAAACCCAATGTTACTGAGACTGGAATCACTTGCCTCTCGATGAATTAAATGTGATCTAATCTTGTATGATTTAATTCATTTCCACCTTGACTGTCCTGATTTACTAGGAGAACTGTCCTTTCACATTCCAGTTCATGGACCCCGATGAGTTTTTGCATTCAAATCTCCTGTATCTCAAATAACCTTACTTACCATACTCCACTAAAAAGAACTCAAAGACTCGCGTATACTTACCTAACTATGTTTGGTATTTTTCATGAGAGTAAAGACTAGCTTAGAAAATTGGATTTAAATTCTCAAGATATGTGATATTTTTATTTCCTTTTATTTGTATTAATTTAAGATTTTTTTTTATTCTTGTGTATTTATATGCTAATGGGATTTTCTTCTCCTGTATAAATAAATAAGTAAATAAATCTGCAGCAATACATTCAGTTCTAGGCTGTATGGTTCAAAGAAGTGAATTGCCCATAAAATTGGTTGTGGTGTGATAATTACCTGGGCAGCCTTCTAGTTTACCCAAGTTGTCCTGACCACAGGACTGATGAAATTAGAGTGCGACTGGACAGCAACTGTTGCTCCGGGGAAATAATTTGCAAGTAAGGTCTCTAGGACCTCGATATTTTTGGTGTGTTCACCATTTATCCTTTGGAGAGTACCAATAATTATTGGTTGTCTCTCTTAAGATTTTATTGAGTCTAGCTCCTTCAGCAGTTTTTTGACCTGCTTCGCATAACGTCCTCAACGAGTTACGCTTAGCTGTTCTAATAGCTTTATTATACTCAGCTAGTGTAATTTTGTACATTTGCCACTTGTTGGTTCTTTTAGCACGCTTGAAAAGTTTCCGTACTTCATGTGGCCACTTAAGACATAGTGGTAGTATTGAAAATGTTGAAATAACTGAAGAGCTTCGAGCAGCAGTATCATTAGGCCGTCAGAAGTACATGGAACATTTAGAAAAAGATAGAGAAAAGGTTTAGATAAATGGAAGAGCGTCAAAAAGCAGGACAAATGGGTCCCACATGAACTTACGGAAAACCAAAAAGAGCGTCGATTGGAGGTGTGTACGGAATTGCTTTTGTGCCTTGAAAAAGCGGGGATTCTTGATCACATTGTCACCTGCGACGAGAAGTGGCTCCCATACGACGATAGGAAACGGTCAGCACAGTGGCTGGATGCTGATGAACCCCTGCGACAGTTCCCTAAACCCCCGTTGCACCCCAGGAAGCTCATGGTTACAGTTTGATGGAACATCTGTGGTGTAGTGCATTACAGCATCTTGCAGCAGGGGGAGACAATCACCAATGTGACTTACTGTCATGAACTGCATTGTATGCACACAAAACTGTGTTAGCAACAACCTGCACTTGTGCATCGCAAAGGCGTCCTTCTGCTGCATGACAACGTGCGTCTGTGCTACGAGGTGCTTCTACGCACCCCGTGTACTCTCTGGACCTCTCCCCTACCAACTACCATCTTTTCCAGAGCCTGGACAATTTTCTCCGGAGGAAAACATTCCTAACCCAAGCAGACGTCGAAAACGCATTCCGGGAGTTTATTGAGTCCCGTGACCATGGATTCTATCGGAGAGGGCTCGAGAAGCTGCCAAATCGTTGACAACAATGTTTGGATTGCGTTGGGGGTTATTTCGAATAGCCGTGTGAAGGTGTCCTTTCTAGAGGGCCATTAAAGAAGACCCCTGCAATCCGACATTTCATATGCAACGACCTGATACTTTTTTTTTGTTTTCATGTGACATCCTCATATGGAAAGTTTTCTTTAATTTATGAAAGTCTCTATACTTTTGAGACGGACCTTATAAGTAGTTTCTGCAGTAAACGAATAGATAAGATAAAATGTTGGACTTTCTTTGATGAAAATGATACATTACTACATTCAAATGTTATTAAATGTTGTTATGGTAAACAGCTGAGTCACATTAATGTGACTACCTGTATATTTTCAGAATAACCATCATGTGTAGATTGAATAGCAGCTAGAAAGGCTGGGAGAGACTCCACGAGATGCTGGAAGGTGTTCACAGGGATATTGAGCCACGCTGACTGCTGTTGGAGGATGTGAAATGGAGTATCCATGGAGTGAATAACCCCATCAAGGTGGTCGCATAGATACTCGATTGGGTTTAAGTCCGAGGAACTTGGGGGCCAGGGAAGTACAGTAAAGTCTTCCTCGTGCTCTTCTAACCAGTCACGCACAATTCCAGCTGTATGAGATTTTGCATTGTCGTGCAAGAAGATGCTTTCAAGCCCAGGAAAAAATACGTCTATATATCGGTATACTACATGGTCAGCTAGGATCGATGCGTACTTAAATTGATTCCTATTGCACCTACAATGATGAGTGCACCCAGAAAATGCCACAAAAACATGCCCCAGGCCATAACACTGTGCCATCCACAAATGCTTGAACGGTGTTTGTTTTCTGGCATTTCTCACCATATGCACCCACATCCATCCATCGATGGAGCAAAAAACGTGATTCATCTGAGAAGGCAGCAGTCATTCTGGACACACTTGTGAAAGCTTCCTGGTTCATTTGGGCATGTGGATTCGCTTGAATGTACCGTCGTAGTCTCCATTCCCCTCTTTCATCCTATGGCTTGTGGAGCACCAGAATTTCCATTTTGCTTATTTTCTATAGTGCCATGTTGCCACTTTTACAACAGTAGCGCACAAACAGCTTACAAACTCCGCAGTTTCTGAAATGCAGCACCGTTGGCCCGAAAGCCAATAATCATTCCTTTTTGTACGTCTGATAAATTGCTCCATTTCTGCATTGCAGCAATTGAAATGGTTTTTCAGTTTCCTACAACTCGCTGCATATACTCAACCAATCTGCTGATGACATGCCATTTATTGCCTTATTTATTTAGTGTCTTGTGTGATTAGTTATTTAGTGTTTGCAGTGCTCCTGCTAGCCTATTTTAGGAGGGCGCTGCGCCCTGCCACGACAGTAGTGCGCTCGTTCCCAAAAACACTGCTTTAGCTAAATTATTTATCCATTTAAGTAGATATTTTATTTACAATGGTTAAATAGTTTTCAAAAATATTTTTCTAGATATACAGTCCGTCCCAAAAAATTACGAACATTGTTTTTTTCTGTGTAATGGAAAAAATTCAACAAATTGTTAACACAGTTTACTGTTACTGTACAACATAGGCATTTATCGCAATGTTGCTATTATGTGTTTAACATTCAGGCACGTAAGAAATAACAAACCATCCAGTCTACCTTAAATGTGATGTCCCAAAAAATTACGAACACACAGAACATGATCATTTCGCAGTAGGTGGAAGCATTTATTAACATGAAAGTTGCATATAGATAGATAGAAGGAACTCTGCTTGTAGTCCTACAAGTTTTTAAAAAAAACTGACCACTTCTCACAAGATGGGGAGAGGAAAGATGTTACAGAACGTGAAAAAGGTTATATGGATGCCCTGGCATCTGAAGGTGTTTCACAAGCTGAAATAGCCAGAAGAATTGGTCGTGCAAGATCGACAGTTAATGAATATTTGAAAGGGAAACGAACTGCAAGCGGCAAACACGCAAGTGGCCGCAAGAAAAAGGCAACTAGCCGTACTAGACGAGAAGTAGTGCGATTAGCTACCCACAAAAATTGCTCAACACGTACAATAGCCCAAGAACTGGATCATGAAATCTCCAAATCAAGTGTGCATCGCATTTTAAGAAGCGACAAAAACATTAAATTCATGAAACGCAAACAACGACCAGCCCTCAAAGCAACACATCTGCAACAACGTCTACAATGGGACAAGGAGTGGGAACATGTCATATTCAGTGACGAAAAAAATTCAGTCTAGATGGACCTGATGGACTACAGCGATATTAGCACGACCTATGCCATGAAGAACAATACTTCAGCAAGAGAGTTCAAGGAGGTGGTTCCCTGATGATCTGGGATAGCTTCAGCATGAACGGAAAGTCATCACTTGCAATCATCAATGGCAGAATGAATTCTACGGCATATCAAGAGATGCTTAACGAACATTTACTCCCACACGCTGTCCGTATCGGTGGAGAGCATTACATTTTTCAACAAGACAATGCTCCAATTCATGCATCAGCATCGACAAAACAATGGCTTAATCAAAACCACATCCCTGTTTTAGAATGACCGTCATTGAGTGCTGATTTAAACCCAATCGAGAATGTGTGGGGAATCTTGGTTAGGGCTGTTTATAAGGATGGACGTCAATTTGATTCCGTTCAGGACCTTAAGACGGCCGTTCTAAAGTCATGGGAGGAAATTCCACTTCTGAACTTGCGCAAACTTATTGAATCAATGAAACATCATATTTTTGAAGTGATTAAAAGAAATGGCAAGTTTATTGATTATTAATTTATACGTTCTTTGTATTGTTTGACGTTTTTCATACTATGTTCATAATTTTTTGGGACAGCAAAAACGCCTGTTTCTTTTTTTTCGGATGTTTTCTTATGTGATCTGATTGTTAAACATATAGCAGCATTGAAATAATTTCCTATCTTATAGAGTAACAATAAACTATATTAAAAATTTGTTGAATTCTTTCCATTACACAGAAAAAACCAATGTTCGTAATTTTTTGGGACGGACTGTATATATGTGAGCATTATTGAACATCTTTCACTTTTGGATTTGGCTGATGTTGAAAATATCCCGTTCATTTATGGGATGTCGGATATACAAGCAATAGCGAAACATTTTGCAGAAGATGAAGAACAGCTCCTAGACGAGTGGCAAGTTTTCTAATCTTAATACAAAACTTAAAAATGGAAGACAGATCGTTAAAAGCGATCGTCAGATCTATTTTATGGATCTAAACATGTGAATCAGAGATTAATAAATCTCTTTCCTAGTTTAGCAAAAATATATGCTACTGTTACTGTCATTCTATTAAGTACTGCAGCAGTGGAAAGAGTTTTCTCTCAAATTAAATTAATAAAAACAACCCAAAGAAATGCACTGAAAGAGGAAACACTCAAACATATTTTATATATTAAATTAAACCGTGATATAGATTTATTTTATGAAATATTACCATTTGCAGTAAAAGAATGGTTTAAATTAAACATAGAAGAATTGCCTCATAGGAGAATTGCCTTATATTTTGTATTTATGTTTTATTAAGGAATAAAGTATTGATTTCCTAGTGGATCTATATATATAATTTAATTCCACTTTGAGCCTTTGCCCTGCCTCTTGCCTCCCTTCCTATGAGATGCCTTGACACTGCATGATGCCCTCTTGCTGCAATTGTTACCCTGCCCTCTGTCAATTCTAGTGGGAGCACTGGTTTGTGACATCATAAATATGACTTGACTCTTTATAAATCTTTTATGGATACTCAGTATTATAATGTATTGATTTATAATTTATAATGTTGCTTCTTATTGAATTATTTTAAAACTTTGATAGTAATTTTTAAATTCTAAGGATAATTAATTAATAAGTTTATTGGGTTTTTTTTTAATAGACGATTTCAAAAGGCCTCAGTATGTTTGGAGAAACAGTTGCAAGTAGCCTAACTGGAACTAAAAGTCACCCTATGCCGACCAAGAAGGAATTATCAGCTGACGATCCTCACCCAGGCATTGTAACTATTGTTGATGTTCAAAATGTGGGTGATGAAGAGGTAACAATTCTCATATTATACATAGATTTTTAAAATTATGGAAATGAGTGTCTTCCATTTGCAAACATTGTATTGCAAACATCAAAGTCTGTATTGTTCATTTCTTGGATAAGAAATCTTGGTGGATATGGACCTTTGAATCTTCTGTTCTGTATGATGTGAGGAATTAACATTCAGCCACAGCAAATGCCAAACTCAAAATGTACAGTCTGAAATAACGCCAAACTCCAAATAAATTAGAATTATGGTAAAACATTTGTCTGATAATAGAACTGAATTTATTTTGACATTTGATACAAGCTACAGTCTTTGGCTTGCCATGGTAAGAGAATCACCTTTTATTCATGAATCTAGTAATAGGGTGTTTTTCTTCATTTTTTACAATTGTCAGTAGAAAATTGCTCCAAGCATGTTATAAGCTTTAACCTAAATAGGCTTCTTCTTATATTAGGATATCCAGGATGGGCTAAAAGTCAGGACCCAACTAAATAAAACCTAAATGCTAATAATTTCGATTGGGAATATTAGGAGTGGAGGAGGGGGAGGAGACTTTTGATCATGTGACCAAGATGGCCACCATTTTAGATACAATTTCAAATTTTCAGATGGGAAGTGGTCATGTAATATATGAAATGCATGTAGAGTTTCCTGACAAACATAATGGTGTTGTTATTTTTTTATGTATGTTTACTCATTCATGAATTAATGCAGTATTTTGGTCGGACATACCGTAAATCCTCTACTATAATGCGAATAATTTTGGCCTTAAAAAGCACCTAAATTTGTGGGATTGTATTATACAAAAGGATAATATTAC
>JAHWFO010034640.1:5057892-5071114 GCA_023313115.1 Rhysida immarginata | reverse complement strand
GATGAATTTCAGACGAAATTACCGTATTGTATTCATTAGTTATACACCATATACAATGTCCAGTTCATTATACAATACATTAATTCACTTTTTATTTGAATTTCTCGTTGCCAAAAGCTAATCTGAAAATAACTTCTCAAAAAGATGGCAACTTCAATACTGCCTTGAACTTACTGTTACATTCTGTCCTGATGAAATTCAGACTTAATTACCATATAATATATAAGGGTCGTACAAATGAAAACGAAAATTTGTGTGGGGAAAAAAAGATGACGTGTAGGATTGTAAGTTTTCGTTTTCAACAATTGCGAAACCCCACGTGCAAATTGAACAATAGGTTGCAAGTGTTGCATCACATGAGAAAGAACGATAGCTCGCGTCGTCCAAACAACAAAATGGAGTCAACGAAACAGGAACAGAGAGCAGTAATCGCAAACAGCATGGAGAAAGTGATGTTCACCATGTTTTTTGATCGCAAAGGCCCGATATTACTGGACTTTCTTGAAAAAGGCACCACAGTTAACACAGCATGATATGGGGAAACATTGAAGGCACTGCGCATGGCCATAAAATGCAAGCGTCCTGGACTTCTTACAGAAGGAGTGCTTCTTCTCCATGACAACGCGCGTCCTCCCACCTCGAAAGCAACGGTAGACCTCATCAAAAAGTTCAACTGGGAAGCAATGCAGCATCCACCTTATAGCCTTAACTAATCCCCATGTGACTTTCACGTGTTTGGGGATCTCAAGAAACATCTGAAAGGCCGCAGGTTTCAGTCGGACGATAAAGTGAAAGAAGAGGTTTTGGAATGGTTCCACACGCAACCAAAAGACTTCTTCCATAAAGGAATATCCTGCCTTGTTATACAGTGGGATAAATGCCTTAACACATTTGGAGAGTATTTTTAAATTCCTTGTATACACTTTGGATAAAATAAATATTTTTCATTTTCATTAGTACGACCCTTATACATTAATTAGACAGTATATACAATGTCCAGTTCATTATACAGTATATCCCCTTTTTATTTGAATTTCCTGTCACCAAAAGCTAATACGAAAGTAACTTCTCAAAAAGAAGTCTGTTCATACATGTAGTTGCATTTTTTCCGATCTGATGAACTTCAAATGAAACTAGCGTATAATATACATCACAGTACATTAATTATATAGTACATACAATGTACAGTTCATTAATTTACTTCTTTTTAAATTTCCCGTTGCCAAAAGCTAATATGAAAGTGACCTCTCAAAAAGAAGTATGTTCATACATGCAGTTGCATTTTGTCCTGCTGCATTTTTTCCGACATGTTTCATTTACTAATTTAACAGATGAATATTAAAAGGCCCCAAAATTATATTGCTTGTGTTTATTCAAAATTAAATACTGTACAAGAGGTTTTTCTGTATATTCTTGCAAATTTTATTTCTCGTGACGAGTCAAAAATGGGGACCGCGTTATACAAGAGGATAGCATTTTTGCTGCTTTTTTGGGCTGTAAAAGTGGAATCGCATTATACAAGGGGCCACATTATAGTAGAGGATTTACGGTAACACATTCAACACAAAGCCACATCTGCTGGTTTCCAAATTAACAAATTATCACATATGTCATATCCTACAGAATGAGCTCGATTGTTGCCCACCATTTCTGATCTTCAGATCCAACCTGAAAAATCACGTTAATTGGGATCACATTGGGGTTAAGTCTGTGTGATACATTGTTCAGATGTTCAGTATCTTCTCTTCATTCATCAGAGCCTTCGAGTGACGGCAGAGGTAAAAATCCATTAGGTCAAGCCCGAGAATCTAGGGGCTACTCAGTGATTCACGTTGGTTAATGCAACAATTGGGAAATTGCAGACCCAGATACTCAATAACAACAGTTAGGGATTTGCCCTTAGAATCACATGCTCAATTTTTATACAATACTAGCTGATATACCCGGCCTTGCTTGGGTTCTTTTTTGATGAAATTTTGCAATATCTGAATGTAAATATACAGAATAAATGAACACATGAAAAAAGCTGATTAATATAGTAAAAATTCACATTGAAAAATCGGAAAGAATTCTTTTAAAATGTTCCCAATGGATGGCCTCTCCAACTAACGGCCCTTTAGCAGTTCTACTTGACTTCGCTTGTTTTGGAATGTTGTGTATAGCTGAGTGAGTTTGACATAGCGCCGGAGAAAAATGGTGGAGAATAATGTTCATTTTTTCTATATATGTACATTCAGAAATTGCTAATTTTACATCATAAAAGAGCCCGAGCAACGCCGGATATATCAGCTAGTTCATAATAAATCGAAAAATAATTCTAGATACTTGAAATAAATTTTAAATCAAAGAACAGAATCCATATTTTATGACCAATGTAAAAACTAAGCTTTTAACATCCAAGTTTGTATGTTAATTTATGAAAACAAAAAAAAAAATCCGGTAAAAATCTGGAAAACATAAAATACCGGAAAATTGGGCTCGGATAATCAAAAATAAACTAAGCAGACAGTTGATTTCATTAATTGCCATCACCAAATTTCATTAATCTAGACCTATTTTTACTTGCGAGACACTGGAGAAAGTGCGAGATATCACATATTTTTATGGACAGCCATAGGGCGGCAAAGGGGTAAAATATGAAAAAAAGCAGAAATTAGTTTTTTGAAAATTATGTGTACAATTCTTGATCCAAATATCTAAGTCTTACATGAATATGCCACAAAGTGGGGTTGATCTGATGCAAACATCAAAATTGGCCTATTTTTGGATTTTTTTGGATTTCTACCCCTCTAAAAGTCGGTTTTCAAAAATCAACAAATGCTCCCTTTTTATATACGTCTTTTATGTCCTCATGCGCAATTTTGAAGCTCTCTGCATTTCCACATTACAAAGCAAAAGAAGTTGGCCTCTCACTGAATAGAATCTTACTTGTAAATGTCAGGTCGTTTTTCCATTTGTCCTGCAGCCCAATCAGCAAAATTCAAGGTTGGGTAGTTATTTTTTATTTTGAGAAGAAAAAATCGGTCCATGAACTTTTGGGACAAACCATAAAATATTTTTTTAATTTAGATATTGAAAGATTTTGTTTTGATGAATCCTATAAATTTGTTCTGAATAACAAAAATTTCATTGCATTTAGCCCTTTTTTTCCTGCCATTTTCTATATCATTATATTTCTCATGGATTAAATTTTTTTTTTTTTTGGACTTTTACTACAAATGCAGTTTGTTTGGATTCTTCATTCACTTTATTTAGTTAGGGCTTTCTCTCCTCTACTACTTAATTGATATCTCGATTATTCTTTTCATTTACAAATCAGAAAAAAACTAAAATTAGTTAAAATATTTGATACTTAATATGCATTTCATTTTGGCCAAAAGGTGAACGTTCATGAAGACAATAAATGTGATGGCATTATAGCTCACTTTGTTGCTCATGCTAATGAGCCCATCACTGCCATGCAGTTTGATATGAGTGGTGTTCTCCTCTTGACTGCTGATAAATTGGGTCACAATTTCCACTTGTTCCGCATCCTTCCCCATCCAGCAAGTTCTTCTTTGGGAGCCGTCCATCATCTGTACACATTATACAGAGGAGATACAACTGCAAAAGTGAGAAAAATGGAAAAAATATTGTTATGTTTTGGTTACATTTAGGGAGTGTTGCAGTTCTTTTATTTTCTTCTCAGGTTCAAGACATTGCATTTTCTCTAGATAGCAGATGGGTTGCTGTAAGTACATTCAGAGGAACCACACACATCTTTCCAATTACACCATATGGAGGTAAATAATTCATAAATGCCTGCAGTGTTTTCATTTTTTCTTAAGCTTACAAAGAGCATGTGATTTTTTAACTAAGAAACCCATTCAAAAGCAGGTGTAATAATTTCACTCAATCAAAACGCATAGACATTCAGCATGTATGCAATTAATTGATGTTTTCTTTTTAAATTGTTACTTGTTAAAGCTCTCAATATATTGCAGTACTAAATAAATTTTGCACTATAAATGACTATGGTCCTATTGTCAATGCCATGTTTAATTATCCTCCTGAAAATCCTAAACAATATTGTCTCCTTATATAAGATGTGCATTTTCAAAATGTTTTTACAGAAAAGCTTTGAAACATCATATGAAATTTTGTACAGAATACATTCAGATTGTGTAATACTCTCTTAATACAGGGTGAATAAAAAGTAAGGGGACAAACTTCCAGAGGTGATTCCTGACATGAAAGGAGACAAAAAAGTTCATTTTTATATGTGCATTTCAGGGACAAAGTCCCCTTCTTCAGCTCCAGCGTAATGTAAAAAATCATTCTTTTGATAATCGCAAATGGACTTCGTCCCCAAAATATACAAATTTACTTATAGTAAAAAGTTTTGAGGAAATATGTATTTGCTTTATTTTTTGGTTAATTATATGGGGTTTTATGAAACAGTTTTTTCTATTTGTGATAGATTGTGGTGTACTCAGTGAAAACTAAAATAAATACGTTAACTACGTTTTTTTTCTAATTTGTAATCTTTAGAATATACATAATAGTTAACTATTATTTCTTCAATTACGAACCACTATGTTTCATTCTAGATTAAAAAAAATGCCACTTCTTTGTCTTGAACATTTCCTCATCTTGTGATAAATGGTGCTGCATTCGGTGTAAATTTAAAGCACTGTTTCATGAGTATTTTGTGAATATCTGCTGGGCGCTTACTTTGTGCTTGGAAAAAACGTAAGATCGAGTGCACTTCACATTTGTCAGGATTCTGAATTGGCATACCTATTGTAAACATGTGTTATACACTGAACGACCAATTTATTAGAGACCCCGCTAATAGCATGTTGTGCCTCCTTTAGCGGCGAGAACTGCCTGAATACTTGCTGGCATGGATTCAACAAGGTGTTGAAACTATTGCAGAGGAATAGCAGCCCAGGCTTACATCACAGCGTCCCGTAATTGGTGCAGGTTGGACAGTTGTGTGGGAAGGCGTCAGATGGTTCTCTCCACTTCATCCCATAAATGCTTGATTGGGTTGAGATCGGGTGACCGAGCTGGCCACTGAAACAGGTGGAAGTCCACGTCATGGTTCTCGAACCAGTCCAAGACCATTCGAGCACAGTGGCAGGGAGCATTGTCCTGCTGAAACTGTCCGTCGCCACCAGGGAACACAGTCATCATGAACAGATGCACCTGATCGGCAACAGTATTCAGGTGTGTGTCACATACAGGGATGTGTCTATGGATATCAGAGAACCCAGTGTGTCCCAAGAGAAGACACCCCAGACCAGCACTCCTCCTCCACTCACCTGTACAGTTGTCTGCTGACAAGATGGGTCCATGGCCTCGTGCTATCTGCACCAGATGCGCAGTCCGCTGTCCGCAGGATGAAGTAGGGACCACGATTCGTCATACCAGGTGACCTTCTTCCACTCATCCAATGTCCAGTGGTGATGCCTATGTGCCCATAGCAGGTACGCTTTCCTATTTTGCGGTGACAGTGACGGTACCCGTACTAGCCGCCTGTTGTTAAACCCAGCTCGGTGCAAGGTGCGCCGCATCGTGTACTCCGAAATGGGTAGGGATGCTCCCATTGAACTGTGCTGCAATTTGTTGGGCTGTTCCCGTCCTGTTGGTGTGGATGATTTGTGCCAGTTGCCGTTGGCCTCGTTGATCCACGGCCCTGTTTCATCTGGAGTTGTGCTTGTTGGAGGTTGTTTTTTGGCATAACTGCCATTCACGGAATACCCTTGATACTGTTGCATGGGAAAACCCGAGGAGGTTTGCGGTTTGCGAAATGCTCAACTGCGCCCGTCAAGCTCCAACAATCATGCCTCATTCAAAGTCGGTAAAATCCTTGGATTTACCCACATTCAGTCCACTTCTGCTGCTGACTGCAACTTGTGATCAACTTTTGTATACCGCTTCGGCCTGTTCCATTGTTTGGGTGTCACTGGGAGGCCGATCCATTTTTCATAAGAGATGTCTCTAATAAATTGGTCGTTCAGTGTATAAATTAAACTGTGTTTTTCAATGGGGAACCCCTAAGTCCCTAAGAGTAGTGTGTGAGAGTGTGATGGTCTTATGGTGAGAATGTGTGAAGCAGCAGGATCTAATGGCAGCAGTTGTAAATAACTCACCCGAGTTTAAGTTTAACCATTATTCACCAATTACAGTGCCATCTATCACGAATTGAAAAAATATTTCAGATAAACCCTACATAATTTTTGCGGTAGAATCCGAATATACATAAAAAATGGGTTCCTTTTGAAATTTCGACCTCGTGGTTGATCTCTTCATCATCGTGGAAGCATTGTCCAGCACGTTAAGAAAAAAGTGTAGAGACCACAGATGGTTGACCACAGAGTGTTTTTTTCGTTTCATGTTGACGACTCATAATGTTTCATTACATGATCGAGCACACTTCACATTTGTCGGGATTCTGAATCGGCACAGCCTTTATAAACATGTGTTACGTGAACTAGACTCCATGTAGCAACGAGGAACTGCCATTAATGAAAAGGAAAATGAAAGGCTAACAGTTAAAGCCAGTTTAGCCAATTTATGCACTAAAAGATTACTTGTAAACCTACTTTCCAGGCATACCTCCTAAAACAGTTGCTCAAAATGTGCTGGTTCAGCTTGAATATGCAAAGCACGACACCTATGAATCATCAAATTCATAAACACAAACTGTCGCATCATTATTGGAAATTAGATTGGCCTCATCAATTATTTGTTGGAGTAACTGTGCATGAGTGTTGATGTCAGTGCTGTACATTAGCTGTTTTAGGTAATCCTAAAGGTAAAAATCTAAAGGATTTAGATCAGGGAACCTCAGAGGCCAAGCGATGAGACATCACAATAATTCATTTGTTGGGATAATACATGCATCATGTTGGGATATTTGTATTAACTTTGATTTTGTCAACAAACAAGTGATTTTCATTTGTTAATGGACTATATTTTATTTTCCAAGAAGTCTATGCCACAATCATCCTAGAAGATATAGTGTAGTGGGGAATAGTTTTTGCCTTTTTTGGTGCAGATTCTCCACTAGCAATCCATTGTTTCGACCATTCCTTGGCTTCAGGCAGGTAATAATGAATCCATGTTTCATCCATTGTTATGAAATGAAACAAAAACTCCTCTGAATTTCTTTGAAATAGCTTCAAGCTACCTTGCAACAGTTCATGCATTGACACTTTTGATTCCGTGTGATCAAATGCAGAACCCATATGTTCATGCAAAATATTGTGTTTATTTCAAAAAATAAAATAAAGTTTATTTCAGCATGTGGAGTGTATAATACCCGAATTGTAGAGTTGGACTTAATATAAACTGCATACATTGATGATAAACTTGATAAACTTTATGAATTTTTTTCTCGGAAAATTTTAAGAAGTACATTGAATGGCTTTGCATGGGTATTTCATTGGGTGAAAGCTACTCGTAGCATATTTTTTTTAAAATCTAATTAGGGAATAGACTCAGAATACGTGGAGTCTCCTTGTTAGACTTATTGAACAGCCCTCAGAGATAAGAGTTGGGGGGGAAATGCTAGAATTTTGTGATAGTTTTTAATATTTGGGAATTTAAATAGACCTTTTTTCAAGATTTAGATTTATTTATGTATTTAGGAATTAATCACCTTAATAAATTTATACACTTTTCTAAAGGTCCTGTAAGTGTTCGTACACATACATCACCTAAAGTTGTCAACCGATTGAGTCGTTTCCACAAGAGTGCTGGTCTAGAGGAAATTCCTGCAGTTAGCACCGGGCGTAACAGCCCTAGTCTATCTGGAAGCCCTGGTTCTTCTAGTAAGAAATTTTTTCTTAATTTGTTATCCCCTTCCATTATTACTGTAAATATTCTGACAATATATGCTTTCATTTTACAATTTTAGTTTACTTATATTTCAATGTTATTTCTCAAAGATACCCCTGTATTTCTCAAAACAAAATAATGGAACCAGCCCTTAAATTAAAGGAACTTATTATATGGTGTAGAATCATCATTGATACGCATGCAACCTGAATTCATCTGGGAAAAGCAGCACACAATGCCCTAGATGGTAGTTAATGGAATTTTATACCATTCATCATGTAGAAACTGCTTGAGTTCCTTGGAGATGCAGAAGGGAGGGGATATTGGCTCCTAATTCTGTTTTCCAAGACAAGCTTGGGTGGTTTGATGATGTTGAAAGTCTAGTGACTTGACCACAAGGAATATGTTTCAATGTCAATTGTTATCAATCTAATTAATAGCTAAATTCAAATTTGTCAGGAATTAAAAAAAACGCTGATTTCACATTAGCGAGTAGAATCTCTTTGATAATAGCTTCGTTCTAAAAATAAATTAAGTAATAGATTTATTTCAAAATATGATTTTTTAGTATGCCTCATATTCAGAGTGGGCATATACTACAGTCATTTTCATAACAGTTATCTTCATAAATAAAACATACATTGTTAATACCCATCTGCATCTGTCTTTTAGCTCATACTTCTGTCCACTACAATGTTTTAGCGGATGTTTTATTTTTAAAAGTGTATGTTATTAATTTCCACAACAGTATCAGGGTTCTCCCCAGGCCCTTTTGAACGGGCGTGCCGCCCGGCTGATTTTGGTGTCCGCCCGGCTGAATACATGAAAAGCTGCACAACATTGCATAATATTTTATTTGTTTTTAATTTTTGTCTGCCCGGTTATTTTATCTTACCACCCATCTGATAAAATTTTCTGGGGAGAACACTGAGTATCATTCCACAGAGGTCCTGATGCATAGGTGAACAAAGTACACCTTATAGAGTGAAAACAAGAGCACTTAACTGTGCATACAATTTTGGAGATGGGGAAAGGAGAAACAACTTCATTAACATGAGTCACAGCTGATATGAGGTGTTTTCATTATTTTTGTCCAACCCCTGCATTATTCTGTAATATAAATACAAGGTACGTCCAGAAAGTAAATTCCGTTTGATAGTACAGAAAAAAAACCCAAAAAAAAAACCAAATATACACTCGGAAAAACAACTTATTACAAAAACACTCCATACATTGAACTATTTTTATAATATTGTCCAGTTTTAGTCTTTTTATATAATTATCTAATTCCATCAATAACTTCATTAATATATAATTATTGTTTTTGTTTTTTTTGTGATTTGTCATTTTGTCTTTGTTCTTGGTGCCCTGGTGGGGATTCCTGTGTGGCACCGAGCTACCTTTACCCTTATCTTTGGTAGCAATAAATATATCAATCAATCAATAGCTCCCACCATTTTGCTAACAGAGCACGAGTTATGTATCCTTCTTCATAAAAAGTTGCTGCCTGTGATGTCAACCACATAAAGACAGCTTCTTTTACCCCGTCATCGATGTTGAACTTCTGCCCATTTTTACCTACCGTAGCTGCTTTCATCTCTTTTTGAACATGAAGTTGTTCTTTGGTGGACAGAAGTTCAACAGTGGTATCCAGTTTGTTTACCATTGGCGTTCAGTCAAGTGGAAAATGAGTAAACAATTGTATGCAGACGATACACGTAACACGAGATCAGTAACAGGGGAGGAGGGCCTCTGAGGAAGGGGAAGGAGGCCATAAGAAGATGGGGTAATATTGGTGGCAACTTTTTATGCAGAGGGATACAAGCACTCGTGCCTCGTTATGATAAGTGTCTTCAAAATAGTACAAGATATGGAGATTTTTTGTAATAATTTTTTTTTTCAGAGTGTGTATTTGCTTTTTTGGTACTTTCTGGATGTACCTCTTAGATGATGAAATGACATAACATGAAATCTCTTTAGAAACAATTCATATATTATTTGATTCATAACAACATTTTGTTTATCTATTCTAAATTAGAATGGATATATCAATTATCACAGTATTATTATTATTGTTATTATTATTATTAACAATACAAATGATGAAATTATCCCTAAAATTGAGGAGCTAGCCAAAATTTTGAACACAAATTTTGCAAAGGAAGATATAAGTACGGCTTATCCCATTTCAGTAGGAAGGAGTAAAATAACAATGGTTAAATTTACAAACAGAAAAGCTACCCAAAATTTCTTGCTTAGTAAAAAAAAGTTACGAGAAATGGCACGGAATAACAATCAGTTAAAGGATATTTATATTAATGAAAATCTGACAAGTGCAAATCGTTCACTCCTGTTCAGGGTGAAACAGGTTGCTAAAGAAAGAAATTGGAAATATGTATGGGTACAACAGGGAAAAATTTTTGTACGTAAAAGTGATAGAGAAAAGGTGATAAATATCTTACATAAAGAAGAAGTTGAGAAACTATAATTTTAAACTATATTCTTCCTTCTTTTGTTTTCCTGATACAACGGTTCGATGTAGATGACTGTTATTATTTCTTAACAAAATGTTTATTTTTCAATTATATTTTATTAACATTAGAAGTATAAGAAAATACTGGAACGAATTTGAACTTTTCGTACATAATAATGATCAAACATGTGGTATGTTTATCCTACTTGAAGTGAACATTAATATGGGAGAACAAGAACTGTTTAATTTAGATGGTTTTAGCAAACATTGTTTTTTAAGAAAAGACCAAAAGGGCGGAGGAGTGATGATTTTTTATAAAAACAATTTAAACATTACTTTTGATACTGTTTTTTGTTTACAGGAATGTGAGGGGATAACAGGTTCATTTCAATTAATAGATGGATCGAAGACAGATGGGTGTTCATTTGCCTGTATATATAGACCTCCTAATAAGAATATAGATGTTTTTTTAAATTCACTAAAATCATATATTGAAGCAAAAAAGAAACTAGAAAATTTGGTAATTCTAGGAGATATCAACATAGACTTATTAAACCAAAAAAATAAATACGTTGATAAATACTTGTTGATTGCTGCCCAAAATGGAATCCTTCAAAAAGTGAACTCTTCAACAAGAACTGAGATATATAATGGAAAAGTTACTAACTCTATTATTGACCATGTTCTAGTAAGAATACTGAAGTGGCAATGTGATGTCAAAGTACTAGATACAAAATTTGCAGATCATAATCTAATTGAATGTTTTTTAAAATTAGCAAATGACAATGGATATAAGACGAATATAATTAATGAGACATCTGTCATTAATAACAGGATGGTTAATTGTCTAATTAAGAAGTATAACTGGAGCAATATTATGGAACTAACAAATTGTGATGAAATATACAACCTATTGGTAAATGGTTTTAAAGAAATATATGAAAAAGCTACAATTAAAAAACCACAAAAAAGTAAAAGCAAAAAACCATGGATAACGGAAGAAGCGTTAGATTTAATTAAAGCGAAAGATAAATTATGGAAACAATGCAAACTTTCTAACTTTCCCAAGGAATTACTACAAGAGTACAAAGAACTAAATAACACTGTCAATTCAAAACTTCGTAGCTTAAAACGTACCTATTTCATGAAATGCTTCCATAAAAACACCAAAAATGCTAAAGAACTCTGGCATTTGATCAACGATTTAAGAGGTAACAAAAAAATAGAAAATATAAAAACGAACCATTTTA
The DNA here is from genome assembly GCA_023313115.1 of Rhysida immarginata. Taxonomy (NCBI): domain Eukaryota; kingdom Metazoa; phylum Arthropoda; class Chilopoda; order Scolopendromorpha; family Scolopendridae; genus Rhysida; species Rhysida immarginata. The sequence goes on along the minus strand of JAHWFO010034640.1, from coordinate 5,059,564 downwards.
TAGAAAAAAATGTTGAAGCTTTCAGTAAAAATTTTAAAACACAAGTGGATAAAATTAGACAAACAATACTGAAGACTGACCAACATGTTATAAGAGACGAAAGTGTATGCAATACGATAATACTAGATGACATAGAGGAAACGGATATAGTAAGAATAGTAAATAAATTACCTATTAATAAAGGCCCAGGGATCGATAGGATTCGACCGAGAGATATTAAGACTAATTTAAAAACTCTACTAAAACCTTTAAAACATCTATATAGTGCAATATTAAAAAATAAAAATATTCCCAATGCAATGAAAAGAATCAAAATAAGACCTATACATAAAAAAGGTAATAAGGAGGACCTAAATAATTACAGACCTATTGCAATATCATCATATTTGATGAAAATATTAGAATACTGGATAAAGGAAAAACTAGAAATTTTTTTTAGTAAATATAATATATTCCATAAGGAACTCTATGGTTTCAGAAGAGGGATCTCTACCCAAACCCTCCTTTTAGATCTGAATGACAAACTAAGCTATGCATTTCACAAAGGATTATTTGCTACTTTGGTCTTTCTAGATCTGAATAAAGCATATGATATGGTAGATCATACAGTATTAACATATAAGCTACATAATTACGGTATTAGAGGAAGCTTTTTAGATATTATTAAAAATTTTCTGAGTAATAGAGAATACATAGTATATTTTAAGGATAAAATATCATCTAGGACTCAAATGGAATGCGGTATCCCCCAAGACTCAGTTTTAAGTCCTTTCATGTTTAATGTTTTTATGAATGATTTACCCAATTGTGCTGATGATTCCCTAGTTTATTTATACGCAGATGATATAGCCATATTAACTATGCACAGAAGCGAACAGCTGGCACTTAAGATAACACAACAAGATTTAATGAATGTGGTTGAGTGGATACAGGGTAATATGTTAAGTTTAAATATTCAGAAAACCCATTTAATGAGATTTAAAATTCCCCACAAGAAATACACTGTGATAGATCTTCCTCATGCACGTGTCCAAAAATAAATGATGTCAATAATTTCAAATATCTTGGAATGTATTTTGATGCCCAGCTAAATTGGCATACACATATTTCCTCTCTGAAATTACTATTACATAAAGTTATATGTCTTATGTACCACATCAGTCCTTATTGCCCTATTTACATTAGAAAAATGATGTATAATTCATTATTTGAATCACGTATTCGTTATGGCTTATTATTGTATAAATTTGGAATAGAGTTTAAAGATATTATTAAGATACAAAATAAAATCATTAAACAAATAACATATGGCACTAAATTACAAGAACATCCAATAGATCTTCAATATAAGGAATTAAAAATTTTAAAAATCGAAACTTTATTTGAATATATGGTTTTCACACAAAATTATTTTTCGAAAAATTACTTAAAACGTAAAAAACAAGAATATTCTTTAAGGAAGAATATAAATTTTGACATACACCAAATTTTTAATAATTATGGAAAGCGAGAAAGGCAATTTTATGTTCCATACTTGTTTAATAATGTACCAGAATGGATGCTAAATTTAACATCCTTTAATTTAATTAAGTCTAGTTTTTTATATTGGAAAAACACAAAATGTAAACTCAAAACTAAATAAAAGAAGTCTTACGAAAAATGTTTTCCGTTA
>JAHWFO010034640.1:5031534-5047892 GCA_023313115.1 Rhysida immarginata | reverse complement strand
AATACTTGAATGACCCCCAACAAACACTTAATAAAATGCGATAAAAACCCCTAAAACTTATTCAAACTTAAAAAAAAAAACACTACACCGCCACACAACACAAAATACGCACACACTCCAGCCACACAGCGAAACAACCCCTCACTTGAACAACATGAACAAAAGAACAACGGGATAACGAACAATTACGTTCTAATTTACATCGCTCGTGCAAACTCCATTTTGTTGCCCGTTCCCAGCCCCGTTCCCGTCGGACATACGCAACACCCCAAACTGACATGGAATGTCACAAATTTACTAGCATGGTGCATGGCAAAGCTGTGGCTAAAGATGTCAGAAAAATTATTATAAAACTCCATTTGGAAAACAAATCAATTCATGATATTTCCCAAAACAGTCAACATCAGTATATACAGTTGGTGACATTGTAAAAAAAATATAAGAATTGTGGAAATGTTGACATTGGAAAGTCAACAGGATGACCAGCAATTGTGACAGCTAGCGACGAGAGTGCTTAGGACGATAATCAAGAAAAACAGACGAGCGCCCATTAGTGTAATAGTTATGGAATGGAATGCGGTTACTGGAAAAAATATAACCAAAGAAACGTGCATAAACTTGAGTATTCTAAGAATGGAATGATATGTAATTTGTGCACTTGTTTCACAGGCTAAAGAAAAGTCCCTCCTGACAGCTCATCAGAACTAAAATAGGCTGAAATGGGCTACTGAAAGACTGAAATGGACTCAAAATCAGTGGAACTGAATAATATTTAGTGACGAGTCACCGTCTTATGTTTGTGTTGGAGATGAATGTAATACAGTGATTCGGAACAAGGATGAAGCATTTCACAGTGATTGTCTGAAGTGTACTGTCAAGTTCCTAAGGGACTGATTGGTGTGGGGATGCATGTCCGCTAAGGGAGGTGGCAAGATATGCTTCAGTGATGGAAATGGAACACCTTGCTACCAGCAAATCCTGGAATCATATTAGCTTCCTTTCATTGAAGCATTATCGGCCACGGTGGTTCAGTGGTTGTGTGATTGCCTCTGATGCTTGAGGACGTGGGATCGACCCCGGTCGAGGACAACGAGGATTTTTTCAGGGGGATAATTCTGAAATCACGCACTTCCTTCGGAAGGGAAGTAAAGCTGTTGGCCCCATGTAGTCATTTGCCGGCTGCACGTTAAAGAACCCTTGTGAGGCAAAATTTGCGGCCCCTGTAACACCGTTCTGAAATGACCATAGTAGTTGAAAAGGACATCAATACCAAACAAACCAAGCCAAACCAATCATGGAGACTGCATCTCCAAACTATTACACGCTGATGGAGGCTGCACATTTCAACAAGATGGGGCTAGTTGTCATACGGCAAAAACAACAAAGTGATAGCTTGCCCAACGCAACATTCCAATCCTACCGTGGCCCTCAAGTAGCCCTGATCTGTCTCCCATCAAGAATCTATGGGGGTACATTAAGATGCACTTTAGAAAAATTCACAACGCACTGTAGATGGTTTACGACAAAAAATTCAGGAAACTTGGGATGCTATCACTCCAGAACAGTGCCAAGTGGACACAATGAACGATCGTGTGACTGTGACTTTTTTGCTCAGAGTTTCATCCTCTACATATCCTTAAATTTGTGAAACGTCGTCCATTTACACCCTGTATACACCAGTAAGTAGAATACAACAAAGGCTCTATAGTCATGTAAACTTCCAACTAAAGCTCTTTATTTCAACTTCGGTTATTGAGAAATCAATTTGGCATGGTTCCAAATTGTTTACATTAAGTGGTGCCCATTGTATTTCCAAGTCCATCTTTGCATGTTGACAAAACACAAGAAAAGTGAGAATTCAGAAGAGGTGGGACCAGAGGTGAAACAAAATTCCTAAAGTTTTTTTTTTAGAACTTCATCATACCATTTTTGAAAGATCTAAAATCATTTTTTAAAAGTTGTACATGAATTATGTAATGATAAATTTTTAATGATCGCTCCTGGATAAGTTCTTTTGTGTTGCCTGCGTAATACACTTTAGTGTGTACACCTCTATTTTCAAAGTAAAAATTAGGATTTCGTTCTACCATTTCGAAAAAACCAGAGTTTACATTTTAAATATAGACACGAGTCCTGCCATGACAAATTTCTATATATTTCAGTGGGGCAACTTGAGCCCAATATGTGTTTCAATGTATTTTATTGGTCAACTTGTGAATTCTATTGATTCAATGGAGCAAGCAGGTGACCCTGAAAAGATGACAAGATTCTCTTGCTGGCTTTTCATGGAATATTTTCAGCAAAGAAAAATTTGCATTCATATAAAGGGTGTTCAAATGAAAGGTAACTTGCCTTCCTTGCCTTCAGCATTTTGTTCAGTTTTGCAAACGTATTTCGTGTTTCAAAGAAATGCTTATTAACTGAAAAACAATATGGTGAGACCAGAATTCAATAAATGGCAGATTCTGTTGCATGTTTATTTACAAAGTTGCCACAATCAATAGATTTTGTGGATCTAGCCTGTATATTGTAAATTTATTTGAATGCCCCTTATACAGGGTGATTCAGAAAGGTAGGTCAAGAATGAAATACCATGTACTATTTGCAGCGGGGAACAAACCAGCACCATTCCTTCATTATCTTTCCCATCTTCCTCTCCAACTTCAGCTATTCCCTAATTTGTCGCAGGCTTTTCTGGGCCCTTTTCTTTCTCTTTCATTTTTCATCATTTATTTTCTCTTTTTTAATTTCTTTCATAATTTTCTTCGTCTATGTTCATTTTATGTCCATCCCTGTACTAGTGTCCGACCGAAAGCATATTTTATCTTTCGGCTGAAGTCAAAACCGAAATTTCGGCTATTAACTTCCTTCGGCTGAAAGACTGAAACCGAAAAAACGAACTTATTTATTTATTTAGATATTGAGATGAGATATATAATATTAATTGTACAGAATTAGAACGGCATAGAATATATATTAAAACTGCAAAATGCAACTATTTTCATCTTTCAAACAAACCTAGCTAAAAATTTTTATTTCACTAAACATTATTTTCAATGCAACTGAACTGTATTTAGTTATTATGATTGACATGCATAAAGGTATTGTTTGTTCGCTGATAAATTATAGCTATAACTTATTTTTATTTTATGGAAATATTAACTAACATACATAATAAAAAATGATTTATTTCATTTATATTTAAAAGGTAGTTTTCAAACAAAGTTTTGAGAAAATGGCCTTCATATTCATAATGTTTGAAAATATTATGAATAAGTTATTAGTCATGCTTTTTAAGTCTTAGCTGGATTGACTGAATGAATTAGACCTAATCAACGATTAAACAAACTAACAGGTACTTACTTCTCAGAACAATTTAGAGCCATCTTTGCTAACATAAATTTGCTAATTGGAGATGAGTTTGAGCTATTAACATTTTACATAGATACTTACTCAGTCACATCAGTAGGCTAGTAGTAGCCGCAATTTAACGGTGGAGAGCTGTTATTTTGTGTTATTGCTCAGTCTCCGACACGTTTGAGCACGTGATCATGAAGATGAAGACACATGCAAAACTTTTGGTTTGTACCAAAAGATGCAACCGACTGTCAGCCGAAACCGAAATTTAGCCGAATGCCAAAAAAAGGCCGAAATTACCGAAAACCGATAGAAAAACCGAATATTCGGTCGGACCCTGCCCTGTACTCTTTGGTTTCAGTCAGATCTAGGTGTGATAGCTCCTTTGGGCAGTGACCTTTAACCCGGAGCTCTTATATCCAGAGCTCTATCATTCCTAACCTTTTTATAGTTTGTCATTTTTAATTCTGTATGTGTTTTTTTCCCGCCCTCTTATCACCTCCCATTTGTCCTCTTTCTTGTCCTATCCCACCACGTCTTCGAATTCATTTCCTGGCCTCCTATTTGTTCTCTTCTAGTATTTCAGCCAATACCGTCTTACTACTGTCTATGACAATTATATATAAAGTCATCCTTAAGTATCCCTTTCATAACTTCAGGATAATTCTCTAATATTTTCTTTGCTTTTAGAGAATTATCCTTTTGCTTTGATAAAGGATAGTCTTTCTCTATTTGAAACATCAGCTTTTTATTTTGATTTATTTATTTTATTTTTTAATTAATAACTATTATTTTTCTCTAGAGTAAGCATTTTCTATTACCTACCCACTTCTTAATGGTTCCCATTACATTGATAGAATAATCTCGCGACTGTACTTGTTCCTTCATAGTAGGGTTTAACCTGTCCCGAACTACAGTCATTTGTTATAGTGCTGAAAGTAGCAATACATGTAAGTCAACATCAGTAGTGGATGTGAGTAAAGATGAATAGAGTTGTGGCTTGTCTTTGACTTCTGAGGGAGTTGGAGGATGAGAAATTCATCATCACATGCTGGCTATATACAGGGTGAATACAAAAGTCTGAACCCCCCTTTTATTTTATGAACCAAAGCAGATATGTCAATTTTGATGAATCCAATGAATAGGAAGTTGTGGGTGGCCTATCCCATGGTGCACTTTTCATCATCCCAAATATGCAAATTAGGACACATTCAAACTTTATCTAAAAAAAACCGTATGGGATAGAGAAAAAAACCCAATTGCAAACTTGTTCAGCATAAAAAAACAAACAAAACAAAAAAAAAAAATCATCCAAATCGGACCAACCAATCACACACAATCATGTGGTGAACTTTTGTAGCTTACAAACAGTCACACTGCACAAACAAGTTACTTCACACAGGTTAAAAAAAAAGTTAATCAACAAAATGCTCGATGTGATGACCGTGGGCACCATAACACTATTGGGCACGGAACCTAACTGACGCCAAAACATCGGCAAGCATGGCTGGTGTCACTCCTCGGCACGCTTCCTGGATTCGTTGAACCAGATCCTCCAGTGAGGCGGGCTGCGTAGCATAAACCTTGTCCTTCAGGTATCCCCACAAGAAAAAGTCAAGTGGTGTAAAATCAGGGGAGCGGGGTGGCCAATGAACTGGTCCTCCTCGGTCAACCCATTGTTGTCCAAACATCTCACTTAGACGCTCGCGAACGACCAATCTGTAATGTGGAGGAGCTCCATCATGCTGAAACCACGTGCGCTGATACGAGGCCAATGGCAAATTGTCAATGAAGTCTGTGACTACCACGTTGAAAATTTCAGCCCGATAGCGTTCTGCAGTCAGTATTCCATCGTAAAAATACGGTCCAACCATAGTGTCATTGTACCATCCACACCACACATTGATTCTCCAGTTCACTTGATGAGTTGCTTCTCGCAGACATCGTGGGTTTTCGTCTGCCCAATGATGATGGTTGTGCCTGTTGATAACTCCATCCCTGGTGAACTGGGCTTCATCTGTCCACAACACCTCATGAATGAAGTTTGGATTGTCATCCAGGCAGGTAAGTAACCAGTTGCAGAAGGCGGCCCTAGCAACATAATCCAATGGCAGTAACTCCTGGTGACAATGAATATGGTATGGGTGAAAATGATGTGCGTGTAGAATGTTGAGAACAGTTCTCTGATGGCACCCAACATCTGCAGCAATTGCTCTGCTGCTTATGTGGGGATTTGCAGCAACTGCAGCCAGAACTAGTGTTGTTGTATCCTTGTCGCCTTGTGCCCTTGGTCGTCCTCGTTCTGCATTAACATTCCCTGTAGCCTCGAATCTTTGAATAATGTGACGCATTGTTTGACGAGATGGATGGCGTTCGTTAGGGTATCTGTCTCGATACAACCTAACTTCAGCATGTAGTTTTCTCCTTGCCTCTCCGAAGCAGAAGATCATGTTGACCGTTTTCGGAACAGTGTAGCTTGCCATCCTGGAATTGGTCTGTCTTCTCTGTGCTGAAACATACCTTTTATTTGCTTTTCCGCATGAAAGTGGATGTGAGTTTGGTAATTTATGTTAATTTTTTGATTTGCATGCTTTACATGGTGGAAATATCAACATTCAGTTTTCCTTGTGCAGTGTGACTGTTTGTGAGCTACAAACAGTTCACCAAGTGATTGTGGGTGATTGGTTGGTCCAGTTTGGATGATTTTTTTTTTGTTTTGTTTGTTTTTTTATGCTGTACAAGTTTGCAATTGGGTTTTTTTCCTCTATCCTTTACGGTTTTTGAGATAAATTTTGAATGTGTCCTAATTTGCATATTAGGGATGATGAAAAGTGCACCATGGGATAGGTCACCCACAACTTCCTATTCATTGGATTCATCAAAATTGACATATCTGCTTCGGTTCAAAAAATAAAAGGGGGGTTCAGACTTTTGTATTCACCCTGTATGTCAAACACAGCATGTCATGTTTTGAGAGAGATGTCTGTCGCCGCAAAACGATGCTCACCCAGGACAGGACCATCATGTCATTACTACTGATATTATTCTCAAGTGGATAGTCTTATCTGGGAAAATCAACGAACCTTGTCTTTTACCGCATATGAAGACGTGCATGACTGGGTAAAGATGTGGTTTTGTCAGCAGCCCACAAACTTTTACAAATATGGGATTGGCCGTCTTATTTCTTAGTGGGATATATGTATTAACAGTTTCAGAGAACACTATTGAGATACTCAGTTTTCAGTGATATGTTTTGGCATCTGACCCCTTTTCATCTGACTGCCTTTTATATACAGTATAACCCTGATAATACGAACTCGTTGGGGGGCAACAAATATTTTTGTATTATCCGGGTTTCACATTATCCAGGAACAATAGAAACAAGTCATAAGTCATGAATATTTACTGTAAATAAACTGCTTTTACTATATATAACTATATTTACTCATCCAAAAATTACAATTTATGAAAATATTTGCGACTGCTTAAATCGTTTCTGCAAACACTTATCAATTTTTTCATTCAAAGAAAAGAAAGCATTAAAATCATTGTCGCTGATATCTTCTTTCATCATTAGGTAAGTTTTTATTGTATCCAAAGCTTCCTTTACCTTTAGCTTCTCTCTTGCATGTTCCTGAAACAAAATTTCAGGATCAAAAATGGCGTCTCATATTTGCAAAAGTGTAGCTTGTGGGATATTTGCTGCTCTACACTGTTTATCCAATCATAGTTGACGTGTTAAAATCGTTCTTTCGTAAGAAATTTTCATTTATTTTGCAATTTTTTTTTGTATTAACCGGGTTTTTCGAAAAAAACAGTTCGTATTAAGAGGGTAATTTTTCAAGGAAAGTAAACAAACGGGACCGGGACCAAAAATAATTTCGTATTAAGCGGGTTTTCGTATTAACAGAGTTCGTATTATCCGAGTTATACTATATACATATTGGTCATCACATCTTAAGTTTCTATATTTTCTATAGAATATGTTTATACAGTGAAAACCCTCAATTGGATAAAATAAATCATGATGAGCTTTTAGGTTTACAGAATTTTCTTAAATTGATTGATGTTTGTCCCTCTACTTGTGAAGCGTGAAAAAGAAATAAGTCAACTCAAACATAATGAATTATTGAGAATATAACTAGGACATCACCCTTAATATCAATGCCAAATAAATTTGACTTTAGCATAGATATAAGCTTTATTCTAAATGTAGCTATTAGAAAATATTGGACTTGGAAAAGCTAATCCAGAAATTTATTTTTGGTTTGCCTTGAGATTTATCTCTGAGGTTCTAATTTTAATTTTTTTATTTTATTTTTCAGGTTCACAAACATTAAAGTCATATGATTCTCATCCAAGCATTCCTTATCACAATACAACATGTGGTCGGATGGGAAATCCCCGTCTTCCTCCATACCCTCTTCCAACTCATGTAAATCCTTTGGCACAATTGAGGCAACCCCTACCATTTGGATCCATTGCAACAGGAGTAACCAAAAGTCCACCTTCTACCAAAGGGCGTAGAAGTATTTCCACTAATGGGAGTGAAAATGTCAATATGGTAGCTATATTTGCTCCACCCCGTGCATGGTTGGCAGGAAGTCCCAGTGTCTCTAGAGAGAAAGGAGGTGAGGAAGCTAAATCTTTATATATAAAAATTCAGGTTCAGAGTGCGTCTGTAAATGTTCTAAAAACTTTTGAACCACTTATCCGATTGAGCTCATATTTCCCCATATATTCGTTAGGATCAGAGTAAGGTTTACATGTCCCCAAACATCCCCAAAGGGAGGGGATGGTGTAAATATAATATTTCTTGGTTTATGTTTGTTTGTTTCCTCAAGAGATGGCGCTAGGGAAACTCCATCAAAATTTCATCAAAGAAACAGACCGAGCAATGCTGGGCATATCACCTAGTAAAATATAAAAACACTCTAACAGACAGCAATGGTTTCCCTATGCAGTGAAAAGAAGATTTGATGATTTCTCAGTTTTTATACCCCATCCCTTGAAATATAATCAAGGTCTTAGAATACTTTCTGATGCCAGATCCCCTAGGTCCTGTAATTTTTCAAGTGCCTGTTTTCATTGATCTTACAGTTACTTAGACATAAGATTTTGTAAGACTGCATGACTATGTTGGATTTGTCTGCTGGTTATTTTTTTACAAGATTTTATCTGCACGCAGTTTGTGCAGTAATTAGTTTGAAATTCAATTCATATTGTTGCAAAGTTCGCACATTCAAATTGTTTCCTGTGACGAACTCACATGTTCTCCTTTATTTATAGCTCGATTCTACCCAAAAAGTATAAAATGTGGAGAGCACACCAGATAGTATTTTGGTATGTCGACAGTCATGGGATAGCAGTCTATAAAGGTAATGATAGATGGCACATTCAAGCTGTCGTGTCTTGGAAATCCCCAGACCAGTCTTAGCTGTGATCTGAGATCTCATGAGTCAGTTTGAACAACAGCTAGATTACTCTGGAAACGACCCTGGAAACAGGGATCTTGATTCTGATAATTTCGAAGTGTAACATAGATCCATACATTACCATTGGTAAGTCAAAGAAAATTGTCAGAGTTCAAATGGGGCATGATAGTGGGTGCCCAACAGATGGGACATACAATTCTTTGAAGTTCTGCAAGCATTCAACATTTTTCAAACTTACTGTCACAGTATCATTGGAAATATCTCACAGAAAGCTGATAGTGCGTTAGCTGGCCACAAATGTTTATTGATTTTGGCCAGTGCCATCTGATCTGCCAGTTATAGATAAGCTATATTGGCTTAAATCACATCCACATCCAATAAAGGATATACCAGACATGTATTCCAAAATTCAGTGCAGTATTTTCAGCTTCCTTGAGATAGGGAACAAAGACCCACCAGAATGCCCCCATTAACATCAAGACACAGGACACCAACTTGCCTTGGCTGGTGGCATTGTTTACTGGGCCCCGGAGGACTGGCAAAATATGACGTGGCCCAGTAATTTACTGACACATGGTGTAGGCTGATGGCAGGGTTATGGCACAGACCCCATGAGGCCAAGGACTCAGTTGCCAGCAATGTATGAGGATGGTTTGAAAAGTCCATGCAAAAATGAACATTACCTAAGTTTTCTGGGCAAACCTTTTTTATTAAGTAGCGGAAGAATGAAGCTACTTATTGTTTTCACAATGTCCATCTGTCTGTCCGTCCGTCCCCTCCATAATTTCCATCCCCTCCGTCTGTCCGCCCGTCCCCTCCATAATTTCCGCATTTTTTGAGGTAGAAGGTTGAAATTCAGAATGTAGCTTACTATGGGCATGTGCACCTTCACTATTTAATTTGGTTTTGATTGGCCCACTGGGGTCGGAGTTTCGAGGGCGGAAATTAGAGGGGACCAAAAGGTCTACGCGTATTTATGCATATAAAGGAGTTGTGGGGGTGGCAATCACTTGGTCTTAAGAAATTTATGGCAACATATAGGGTGTGATATATCATACGATCGAAAATGATGAGAAAAGAAAGAAGACAGGGTTCTTTTATATTTTCTAAATACAAGGTTCAAGAAAATCAATTTTTGATTAAAAAAAAAAAAAGGGGGGGGGGTTAAAAATGCAGATGAAGGAATAAAAAAAAATAGATGAACTCAGGGCTTCCGCTACTTTCCTATACCTTCCTCGGGAGGCTTAATTTCTTGTTTCTCGATGTAATCTTCTTTTAGGCTTATACATTTTGTCCAATGTTGCTCCAGTTTTTAAATCCCTTCCAATAATAGCATCAATCTAACTGCAAATTTGAAGAATAGAGGGAATATGGAAAGAGTTGGAATATTAATTTCATCAATTTTGTGGCTACAACAACAGAGGAGTGAGCTGGTACATTATTGTGATGGAAAAGAATTTATTGTGGGCCAATTGTGGATGTTTTCTTTACAGTTCAGTTTTCAAACAGTCCAATAACAAGAATACTTTTACCCTTTTTAAATAGTCCATATAAGGATGCTTACCTCATTTTATAAATAATTTCGAGATGAATAATTGTACAGCAAAATTAAGATTTTGTGCTTAATAACAGTGCTCTAACTGCAGTTCTTTGGCAACCGTCATCAACGATTTTGCTTCCCATCTTACCATCATGTTTCTTGAACTTTTCACTTCTGGAGCGCTACCACCACCGCGCAAGTGGTAGCGCTTCAAGGTATACCATCGCTTCCAAGGTATGCTTGCACGCAAACAAAGATACTTCGTGTACTTCCCTTGTGAGATAGCTGGAAACTGTCTTTTGGACACCTCAAAGATGCCATTTTTTATATTTTTGGCCAAATGTGAGCTATTGCAGCATCCAAAGCATCCATTTTGCAGATAGGTTTTTCATGTTCAAATGTTGATAGAAAATATTATGTACCAGTGCCCACAGTACTAGCAATGTCATACAACTTCAGTCTTCTATCATCCTCACAATATCATGTATTTTATCAATGATTTCTGGGGTTGTGGCCTCAACATGGCATTTAGAAAGTTATGTTCTTTGTGCTCATATGACCACTCCAAAAAACTCAAAACCATTTTTATGCTGTTTATCTTGAAAGCACAGATTCATCATAGTGTTTATCAAGCTTCTCTTTAGTCTCTTGAGACGATTTGCCTTTGCATAAGTCATGTTTGATCAATACACAGAATTCTCTTTCATATATTTTTTGGAAATCAGTCATCTGTTTCGAATCAAAAGAAAGCCAAGCATGCAGAAATAGATTGATTAAGCTTAAGTTGTGTATTCCATCAAGAGATTCAACTAATTGAAAATAACCTTTATGTGCTGCATTGGGGTCTCCCTATCTGATTTTGTATGGACTTCTCAAACTACTCTCGTACCATGTAGGTTATTGGCTGTACCATGCAGGTCTGATGTGTGTTCACATGATATCGATGGGCTTGCTGGCCCACCTAAAAATCGCATTGATCAATGACTGGTACATTGTAGTGCTTGGTGGTGTATGCCTAGATTGATGGGGCATTCAATTAGGATAGAGCATTGAGCTCAGAATTTTTTTGAGAGCATTCTGGAAAATTATGATGAATGGAATAATCATCTGATTTCAACATTGTTGTGCCATTAGGGGGATATTGGTGTATTCACTTCCATAGTCATGTATCTCAAAATATCACAAAGCTCTGAGCAAGTATCCAGATTGTATTGATCAGTACTGCTCCAGAGATCTTCTGTGCACTTGTGAAATCTATGACCCAAAATTGCATCATTTTTGTGGGTTATAAAGAGGGGGGGATCCTGTATGAAACATAAGATGCCCATCTCATGACTTTTGGCACTTTAATGAATATAAAATATAATTCTATTGGTCAACAAGAAGCCAGGTTTCATTTATGTCTTCATATCAAGACATAGCATCTTCTGTATACATATGAAATATACTTTCTGCATTTTGTGGAGTTTTTCTTTTTTGTATTTTCAGTTTAGGACAAGACCATTTTTGAAGATAATTTATTAAAATATAAAAATATGTATAACTAATGTTAAGGTATACAGAGGAAATTTTTTAACAGAAGGGATGAAAAAAATGTTATTAATTTAAACATAATACACTGCTGGCGAATGAAAAATGAACACCCAGAAGGGATGATGCCTCATTGCTCAGATTTTATGTTTAGAGTCCTGTGAATGAAACAACACAAGTAAACCTCGTATAACATTGCATATTGAAGACACATAATGTCAATTCTTCATGCTCAAGCCATTAGCAATCTGTATAACTCCCCTCCCCTCTTGCTCTGATGCAAAACTAAACTCTGGCATTCATTTGATCACCTGGTCTCTTGATCTTTGACATAAACAACTGTCACTCATGCCTGGACAGAAATGACTTTCATCACTGAACACCACCAACCTCCATTCATTCCTCCAAGCAGTCTGTTCTTGGCACCATTGAAAGTGCATCTGACTGTGCCATGGTGTAAGTGGTAGTCTTGCCATTGGAACCTGTGACTCCAGCCTACTTCCAGGAGACAATTGCAGATGGTCTGAGCTACCAGATGTTGTTTGACTGTGGTTCTGATTTGATAGTACATGGCTGTTCGGTCTGCTAGAATGGCCCTTTGAATGCCAATTCTTACTTTCATCCAAATGTCTATGCTGTCCTGAACAACCTATGTGGGCGAATAATATCCTTCTTTTTCCCACTGTCTCTAGCAGTCATGCGCTTCAGATGCCTCCCATCCAGTTCTGTGTAAATTGGCAGAAGGTCCACTATGTGACCCCCTCTCCAAACTCTGTTAGCATGACAAATGGTGAACAGTGATGACTTCCAGGCATGATCTATGATCTTTACTAGACTGAACTAAATAGAGGCTGATGTTTGTTTTCATAATGCCTTGACAGGCTCCTTTTAACACCTGAAACAAGAACATCTGGTACCCTTTGCAATGAAAATGGGTTACTCCACAATTTTGAAAATTTCATCGTATGCTAGTGATCTTATTTAACTTCTATGTAAAATCAGCAATGTGACATTACTCCTTCTGATAACTATTGTCGAATTTAAAAAATCTGTTATGGCCAACAAATTAAATTGTTCATAGGTGGGCTATTTGTTGGTGACCTTCTGATTATGCAAATTAGGACATATATAAAATTTGTCAAACTGTAACAGATAGGGACCAATATTCAATTACAAATTTGTACCCTATTCAGTTATGAACACAATTTTTTTAAAAATGCATTATAATCAGATGAATAGTTTACTCAAAAAAGGAAATGGAAACGCTTCTGCATGCAAATCATGTCACATGCCCATCATATCCTAAGCCCAGTTATGCATATATCTGAGGTTTTCATAACAGCGCCATCATCCTGTTTAGTTGGCATAAAAAGCCACATTCACTCATGTGCAGTTGATTATACCGTTTGATGGGCTGGGTAGCCTATTCTGGGGCTGATGTTGATACCTTATATTACAGCCATTTCTGCTTCTTATATTGATTCAAAAAGAACTATTTGTGGCTTCAAGCTGTCTTTGTTTGAAAATCTATTTGAGATAAAAATTTACCTAATCCATCTGGATTATGCCTAAGATGGGTTTTACTCTTATTATGTTTCCGTGTGCTCCTTATGTGACTTTTTCTTTTATTATTACACTATTATTTTATAAAAGTGTAATTAGTATTTCCTTATTTCAGATAAGCGACCTGTCGGTGCACTTTATGTCATCAGTAGTAGTGGAAATCTTATTGAATACTTGTTAGAACCAAAGCCAGCTTCTGGAATTCCCAAAGTTAGTGATGATTCTCCAATTGAACTGGAAGTTCAAGCTCGTGCTCAGTGGACTCTCTTAAGGTAATTCTCCACTCTTTACAAACTATCAGAAATTTCAAACATAAAAATTTTAATAAAATATATAAACAGCCAAGACTGTAGACACTAGGTTAACAAGAAAGGAAGAAAAGAAACCACTATTCCACATAAATGAATTTTATAAAATAAAAACTCATATGTATATTTCGGAGCTATCTATCTCCTTTATTACTTTGTTGTTTCTCACCGACATCGTAAGTGTAGAACACTTAACCAGCTAATTTCTGTAAATTTGACTGCGAATATTTTTATAAGAAATTATGTGAGATGAAAATTAACACTGTGGGGGTTACTTATTTTGGTGTATGTAATGTATAAAAAAAGTTTGAACTTTTTTAAAAAATGTAGTGTTTTTTTAGGTGTCTCATTTCATGTGAATGACTCTTATATGGAATAATATTTCTTTTCTTCTTTTTTTTTTTGTTAATAAAAGTTTTTATTTTAAATGAAACAGTATTTTCTAAAATTATAATGTATTCTTTGTAATAAATTTAAATGAGAAATTTTGCTTATTATTTTTACCTCAACTAGACTAGGTTCTAGACATCAGTTTATGCAAATTTTCAGATGATAATAAAATTTAACTATGAGGGCCTTCATAATGAATGGCAGCATTTATATGCCTAAAAGTTCGTTATTCAAAAACCGAACAATTCTAGCATTAATTTTTTTTTCCTGGGAAAAAATCCAACTTCATTTCAATCATTTCTGTGCAATTCGTCAGTAATTCGCACTCAGTCCCCATATTGTATTTTTCGCAAATCCATAAAAAAATTTGTCTTAACTTGATTATGAATGACTTGGATCATTCTATCCTTTATCGATTCAAGTAGTTTTTGCAAAGTTTCCCTTGGTATTTCTTTTTAGGATTTGATGAATGTATAAAAAAAAAACAACTCACAGGTAAGATGCTAAAATGCATTTTTAAAAATATAAAATGCAACTTGTAGAATCAAAACTGCATTTTGCAAGAAAAAAAGTATTTTGGAGAAATAAAAATATATTTTGCAAAACAAAAAGTGTAGTTTGCAAATAAAAAATGTGTTTTGCAGAATTAAAACAATAATCTATTATATTAATTTTTATTATTCAGCTTATGATACATAACTGTCATGTACGTTAATCTAGTTAGTAAATTTTTACTTTGTCATTAGGCTATTTACTATGTCGTGCACAGTTGTTTATATTTGTTATATGATTATCAACAGCGTTAGTTAGTTATATTTTTTTCTTTTTATTATTTGTCTTATTTGGCTTTTAATTTATTATGTTTCAACTCATTGTTTCTTGGATCTCTTATTTTAATTTTAATTTATAATTTACTGTTAGGGACCTTGAGTCTGTGACTTTCGGCCTATCTTCATTTGTTTTTGATTTGTTTATGTTTGACCTTTGTTTTCGTTTTTTTGTTTTTTACTAACATTTCTGTAAAGTTTAATTTTGATTCCTTTTTCGCCCCCAGGGTCTTACTTGTCGGTCTTTGACCATACTGGCCTTGGTGGATGTTTTTCTGTATTTTTTCTTAACCAATTTATAAATAAGTAAATAAATAAATAAATTACTTTTGGACCAAGCCAAATTGATAGCAATAGCTGAAATTGAAATAAAAAGGCTTTGATGAACTTTACTATATTATGGAATCTTTATTAAGCATTTTACTTATTTTTCAAACCCGCTTATCCATTATGGTGGCGAGAGCAGCAACCCTAGGGAGGATCAATTCAATTACGTTGGGGGGGGGGGGGAATAATTTCTAGAATAGCAATTCTCCACAATCAATGTATTCACAGTTGCTTGTGTTTTTTGCTCTTTTTGTAATTTTTTAAATTTTGTTGTATCACACACGACCTTACCTGGCTTCTGAAGATGAGTGGTTTCACTCAAAAACATTAAAGCTTGTAATACCTTGGACCTTGTTCATAATGGGAGTTTCTTCCAAGATTTTCCGGATCAGATCAAGAGTTATTTTCAGAACTGTTCCTGGAGAATTTACTTTTCATCTTGGCGATGATGGATAATTTTCCATGGATTGTCATCTTACAGGTCTTGTGTACTCGGTGTGTTGGAAGAATAGGGCCATTATGAAATAATTTTTAAATTATGGACTGATTAATTAAAATGTTATAGTTCTTAAGTGGTTGTTCCATTGTAAATAGGGAAGGGGTAGGGTATTTTTTTAACATTTATTATTATTTTTTATGTTTCCTTTCTTCATTGTTGGGGATTTTTCTCAAATTTTTGTGAATAAATTGATTGTGGAGAATTATTATTCTAGGGAGGGCACCAGTGCTCATGATTTTCCGCTATTGGGTGCATGCCCTCAATAGTAATCCTTAAGTGGCTTGAGCCCAGATTCTCTATGTAGTCTAGCCACTTGGTTCTAAGGTGCGTCACATAAGTTTAGGACCACCCATATTTTCCCTTGTATGCAAGAAACAAAATAAAATAATTAAAACATTGTCACTGTATCATATTCTCACAACTATTATTTATTGTCTCAAAAGAAAATAATGGAAAACAAACAACAACAAGAATAAGAATTTATAACAATAGAAATTAAGCTGTCCCATAAGTATAGGACCAGCATCACTTAATGCCGTTTTTCGAGTAGAAAAATTAACAAAGCAGTGATTAATCAGTCAA
>JAHWFO010034640.1:5002122-5026534 GCA_023313115.1 Rhysida immarginata | reverse complement strand
CATTGTTTTCTTATGAAAAGCAACGTTTCGGAAGGGGAAATTCACGTGTATTGATCTCAGGTTTTAGTAATGGCAGAGTCCGATCGCGTCAACGATATGAAATGAGTAGATTGCTTATGTGGCGCCATCTTTGAAGGCGGCGAAAAGTGGAACTAATCTCTATTGTTAGCAACGATATGAAATGAGTGGAACTAATCTCATTTCATATCGTTGATTGTTAGTGTAGGTGCCATTACTGTGGTTGGCAGAACAACATCGCCAGCCAAAGCACCATTACTATGTATCCGCTTTTTCGCCAGCTGAGAAAGCGCCCCCTCCCCCCACCAACATCGTGCTTGTAGTCTGAAATTTCTTAAGCGAGCTCTCCCAAATTTAGATGCTTTTTAATAAATGCGGTATATAATTTCATAAATACCTCTAAACAATCATTCTGGTATCACTGAAACGACGATAACGTAGTTGAATATCGACAACTTTTATGTATCAACAACCACGATATAAAAGACGACCAAGATTTTTACATGAGAAAATTATTCTAAGACGCAGAAAGATAAAAACACACCTGTGAAAGGTCAGTGGTGAACCTTTAATATATCTTTTACTACAATTTAAAGCTGGACAAGAAATCGGCATTGAGTTTTACTGTGTTTGTCTACGCAAACTTCAAACGTAAACATACGATGAAGGCCATTTTTTGCCAACCAAAGCAATGGCCGACAGGCTTTCAAATGGGGACGCGTTGGTGACGCTGAAAGCAGCTCATGAGTAATCTACTTATTTCATATCATTGGATTGCGTATAATATTTGACAAGAGGCAAACGACAGTAATAGAAAGACAAAAGATAGACTAACGGAATAATAAAAGGGTAAATGTTAAGGATAAATCTTAAAAGAGATTTGTCAAATTAAACCTACCTTTTCCACAAAGTTTTTATACTTTTGGAGCCGCTTGCAGCAGCAGCCAATTCCTTGGTCCTCTTCTTCACCCGTTGATTTCCCGACATCGATAATGAATCCGATAATTAGTAGATCGAATAAAATTTTTACTGCTTTGTAGTATAATAGCAAACAGGAAACTAAGAGTGATTTCTTCTTCTGTTGGATCTCGTTACAGTGACACGGAACCATAGGGTAACAGAGCTTTTCAATGCTCTGTAACGGAAGTATTAACCACGTGGCTGCGAACGACAGGAAACACGTGATCGTTGCGCACGGCTCTAGAGGAGGGAGGCATTTAAGTAAAGAAATTTGTTTGACAGATTAGTATCTATTACTGACTACTGTTTTAAAAAATGCCGGGTGCAATAAAAAAATGCCGGGTGCAACGAAAAATGGCCGGGCGCAGCGCCAGGCTAAAAACGCCTAGAAAAATCACTATAAGGAACAATAATGTATGACACTTGAATCAGGATACGCAACTTAAGTAGTAGGAATGAAAGTGGTTTCTGAGACTTATCAAGAAATTATAAATGTTTCATCTGAACCCATTGATAATTTAGGGAGGGTATAAATCTAGTTCTCTATGAATAATATAAACAGTCTTGTGTAAAGTGTATCAGTCCTTCCCACTGTCTGATTTATTAAATAATCCGTTCCCAACTGAATGTAATAAAATGAAATAGAAAGAATGACCATTGAGACATTGAATGAAATTAGGCTGTACCGTGTCTTCTCAAATCTGTCCGGTTAGAAGTCGCTCTCTCTCTCTCTCTCTTCGGCTCTCTCTCTCTCTCTCTGCGGCTTCGGGATCATCTGGAGGGGGGGTGGTCTCGTCCAACGAAGGGGCTTGAAGATTGCTCAGCTTGGCTCTTGCTTCTAACCATGAAACTGGGTACCTTTCAGGGCTGGGCACGCATTCTCGAACTGGCACTGGCAATTCCCGAACTATTGAAATTGATGGAGCTGGTTCTCAGCTTGGCGAAATTAAACTTAGACTTGGTGTGAATGTGATTAATGAAAACACTGAACTTAAATGTGAAACTAAAACTGACTTTAGAATTTCTCATCTGGAATCATTTCTCATCCACATTAAAATTTATACATTGAATAGTGACGCCGCACACCCAGCTACAGGAACCGTTACATTTCTACTGACTATTTTTCCATTTATAATTCATGACAACATAGATGTACTTTTGATAGCCAATCAAACGTTTAGAAACGCTGGTCATCCATCACAAGAAAGGTGAATCTCCCTGTCAATCAAAAGTTTGTAGACACCTACTCTAACTGTTTCTGTACTAACGAGATTTCAACATTCACGTGATCATCAGTCATCTCTTTGCTCACTTCAGATTCTAAAGTTCATTTCTTGCTTTTGTCTTCCTTACTTTCTTTGTATCCAACATCCTGTTCTCAAATTCGTCTCTTATTTACTTATCTAACTCTAGCAATATTCCTTAGGTCCTTGAACAAGAGTCTAACAACCAAAACAATGATATGTAAGATGAATCTCACTTTCTCCCTCTTTGTCAAACGCAAAAAGTGGTCCTTATGAAGCGACTCTTAAACCCACGCAGAAAAATAAATAACTAATTTAATAAACTTTATTCCATTCTACTTCACATTAAATCCTTCTAAAACTTTATAATAATCTTAATTCCGAATTCCCAATTAAACAATTAAGCATGCGAATAATGAATAACTCATTTACATAATTAATTTAAATACATGTATTCTAAATTCTAAAATTGGCTAAATAACGTTCTCAAAATCTTACATGTTTATTCAATCCATAAAGATAATGAACAAGAGGGGTGACAGTATGCACCCTTGGCAAGTCCAACAACACTCATGGTGAATGGTCTTGACTTAATGCCATTTACCATACCTCAGTGCTTTTCTATGGAGACATGATAGAAACCAGTAATTGCCCATCTACTCCATACTCTTGCAGCATTCTTTACAACATATCACAGTAATAAAGTATGAGAAGAATTCAAAAAAACTCTTGTATTGTTGTTGATTTCCTGTTGGTTTTCCTTAATAGATCACCAGGTTTTTATTTCATACTCATAATATCATTGACAGTCTTCCACAAAATAGTGAACTCGTTTTCGCAAAACAATTGTTGAATATCTGGGTGTTACATCGTCACAGATTTCCTCTTCAGATAGCCTGGATGTAACATCCATATTCTCATCAATTGTTGTCCATCTTCGAATTCACTTGTCGTCATGTCTT
Source organism: Rhysida immarginata (assembly GCA_023313115.1). NCBI lineage: Eukaryota > Metazoa > Arthropoda > Chilopoda > Scolopendromorpha > Scolopendridae > Rhysida > Rhysida immarginata. Next base: position 5,023,350 of record JAHWFO010034640.1, on the reverse strand, counting down.
CAGGTTGTTCAGGGAGTTCAACAGTACTTCAGTTTCATTTTTAATTTATGCAAAACCACCATGTGTAAAACAATTCTGTATGATCTCTGTTGAAATCTGCTTCAATTAACATTTAAATTTTCACATATTGACAGAATAAAATTCTTGAATGCATTTCTTGGCAATAGTAACCCTTAATTGCGCTGACAATGCCCAGATGACATAGCCAAAATTCTGATTTGCTCCATTATTCAGGACATTATACATCTGAATTGTGGCATCTTTTGTTTGCTACACAGGCTTGAATAGAGGCTTTCCTATTAATTGATGTTGTTTTGGTTCTAACAATTTGAGTCATTGCACATGTGAATTTTTTAGGCCATTGTAATTGCATAAAAGCTTAACTTTGGTTAAAATTTGATGTAATGATAATTTCTGAAGTTTTGATTATGATATACGATGGATTTCCAATGTGTTTGCATATAATGTTCCGTTCTACACTAGGATGATAACTATAGCCTATTGATTACATTAATCATGATTATAATAAGCAGCACCCACTATAGGCCTAATAATAACAACAAAAACTCCATACTAAATGATTTATGTGGTGCTACAAATTAGTTTGCAGTTTTTAAGGTCTGCTACAGAATACAGAAGATCATTTATTAATAGAAATGACAAGCTTGCCTTTGTGGTTCATGTACAAAATTAATGGACACTAATTTGATAATATTAATGGAAGTCTATAAGTGTTTCAAAACCCATGCATAATCAACTTCCTAGAAGCAATTGAGATTTTAAACCATTAATAATTGGGTTAAGATATAATATATACACTATATGATCACAAATATCCGGACACATGCACGTTTGCGCTCTAGCCACGATTTCATGGAAATCAATAGGGCGTTGCACATCCCTTTGCCCGAATCACAGCTTCCACCCTTCGGGGAAGACTTTCCACCAAATGTTGGTAGGTACTTTCCGGAATGTTCCTCCATTCCTCCCGAAGAGCGAGAATCAGTTCAGGTACAGAAGTTGGCTGATGTGATCTGGCCCGCAAGCGTCTTTCCAATTCATCCCACAGACTCTCTATAGAATTGAGGTCGGGACTTTGTGCTGGCCAACCCATTTCTTCGACCCCTGAGTCCGCAAACCACTGCTGTACACGCCTCGCTTTGTGGCACGGAGCATTGTCGTGTTGGTAGAGAAATGGCCCGTTTCTGAAAAATTGCCACAACGTTGGAAGTGCACAGTTGTCCAAAACATTCAGATAACGGTCGGAGTTCATGATTCCTTGCACAGGAACGAGCTGGCCCAGTCCGTACCATGAAAATGAGCCCCACACCATGACTCCTCCTCCTCCGAACTTGACTGTGGGCTCTGTGCACTCAGGTAAGAAGCGTTCTCCAGGTATGCGCCAAACCCAAACTCGTCCATCGGATTGCCAGAGTGTGTAGCGAGATTCGTCTGTCCACATTACACGTTTCCATTGGTCCATTGTCCAGTTTCTGTGGGCTTTGCACCACTCCAGACGTCGCTTGGCGTTGACCCTGCTGATGTGGGGCTTGTGGGCAGCAGCACGGCCATGGAATCCCATCGTGTGCAGTTCCCGACGAATTGTCATGGTACTGGCATCATTTGCAGAGGCGTTTCGAAACTCTGTGGCAATTTTTTCCGCCGAGGACTTCCGGTTGCTGCGGGTGACACGACGAAGCACTTGACGGTCTCTGTCCGTTAGTTTCTTGGATCTACCGGTTCGTTGTTGAACTGTTGTTGATCCCCGGGTCTTTCATTTCATAATGACATCACCTACTGTTGACTTGGGTATCTGAAGAAGGCTGGAAATGTCACGCACGGACTTGCTGCATAGGTGACATCCAACGATGGTTCCACGTTGGAACTCACTGAGCTCTGCCGAACGACCCATTCTTGCCAATGTCCAAGCAGAGTTGTGTCTGAAGGTGTGGGAAGCTATTTAAATGATGTGCAAGTCATTATCATGTGACATTGGGCCAATCGATGATCTGTGACATTGACAATTAGTTAACAATTGACAATTTATTTGAAAACCCAACAGTAAAAAACCAACTGAACAACATAAAAATATACTAGGAAATAAAATGAAATCTAAACTACTATGCAGAACAGTTGTTCAGTTGTTTTTTTACTGTTGGGTTTTCAAATAAATTGTCAATTGTTAACTAATTGTCAATGTTTGAATTAAGGAGAAATCTTTTATATAAAAGCAATTGAGATTTTTGTAAGAAATTTTGTAACAGCAATTTTCTAAACAATCAGATTAACTTTGATTTCCATTACCCCCACAAAATTGATAACTTTGTAGAATGACAATATAACATCAACAATCCATTTAAATTGGGATAAATCGACTACTGCTGCAAAAAATTTTAGATTTTTATTTAGTAATATTTTACCTTAGAATTTGATATTTGTTTACTGGTACATGTAGTAGATATGTACTAGAAATTCCACCCGTCGCATGACCGGTGTCAACCGTACAGGTTGAAGGATAAAGAAATGAAATGAAAGTGGAGAAATGAAAGAAATAAATTGGGCTAGTGAGACTCGAACTTGCGCATCGAGGGTTCCGTACTATCATATAATATATTTACCTAAAAAAAGCCACGTTCTGGAGGGTGTGGCACTGTGTTCTCGATTTCGGCTTTTATAGACATACAATACATCTTGCTGAATTGAAGGAAAGGATTGTGGCCGTCATTGCAACAGTGACACCTGAAATGCTGCGGAATACATGGCGTGAAATCGAATATCGAATGGATATTCTGCGAGTCACTGCAGGAGCACACGTGGAAGTGCTGTAACTTCGGAATATTACGGAAAAAAACTGTTTGAGTTGTACTTTTCAATGATGTTCACAAGAAGTGTGTACATTTCTTGGTTAATAAAATATTCACTGTCAAAATGTGCTTAATAATTTATGACCACCCTGTATTATATAATCTATAATAGTTTAACTCATTCAGACCTGAATTTTTTATATTGAATTTAAAAATTTTTTTCCTTTATTTTTGTGTAATTCTTAAATGTCTAATGTGCTTTTCAGAAGCGTTTTTTATTTTTATGAACTTATAATAATATTTCCGGATTGTACAGTATACTGTACATTCGGATTCAAGTGATCCACATGTGAACTGAGGAAATTCCATATTTGTGGCAATGGAATGAAGAATTCAATTGGAATAAACTATTAAAAATTCACATTTTTATTGATAATTGCATTAAATATGCAAATTAATAAAATGAATACATAAGTTAATAAAAAATTGACATGCATAGATAAATATAAAAATTTAATATTTATAAAAAAATAAAACATAAAAACAAACTTCATACAATATAAAAAAAGATGTAAATGTAAAAAAAAAAATTCTTTATCTATTACAGATGAAAATCAAGGTAATAATTCCTTTCTATGTTTATACACATATGCACTTTACATTTTCTACAAAAAATAAGTGTTCTTTGTTTGCAGTCTTTATATTTGCATCATATGGCTTCTTTCTTTTTGTCGTGCTCTGGTAGGTGATCAATTTGGTCATGCTGTATTTCAGTTAGTGGTCTTGTTTCTGTTTTTTTTTTTTCTTTTTATAGAAACAGGCGAATTTTCGGAACTTCCACTAGGTCTTCTCCTTTTTCTCTCTCGACATGGTTTACCTGCTTTCACAAATCCTGCAGCTGCCCGTATTCTGAATCCAACAAATCCATAATTTGTTTTTTTGGTAATCCAGCATTTGTTGCATCTTGTCTATATTCCTGCCAGCTGTTAACAACAGCGAAATCAAGTACATGTACATGGAATAAAAATTCTGTATAGCCCTATTAACTGATCCATTAAATCCACACCTCCCATTCCATGGTTATATTTTCTTACTATTTCTGGGCGATTTATTTCTATATATTTGCCATTTTTCTTATCCCATCTCTTGACCATATCTTGCTGTCCAATCCCAACATAATTTGATGCTAATACAACACCTTTATTGTCCAGCCATTTCACCACAACTACATTTTCATCTTGACTACTTACTTCATCCTCTCTTTTTTTTTCGCATCTTTTTTCTGAAACTACAGGGGGGTTTGCAAACCTGTTTATTTGTATTGTCCCTGCAGCATATATTTTCTTTACCTTCAAAGCTTTTTGCAATAAGCTGTAGGATGAAAAATAGTTATCAAAAAATAATTCATATCCTGGCGATGCGAGTCTATTGCTCAAATGTAGAACAACTGCTGGGCCAAATCCATAATGCTTTACAAGTGCCTGGTCCAATTATGTGGTGCTTCCTTGATACAAAAGGAAATTATATGCTTTACCTGATTTCCTGCAAAGAACAAACATTTTTATTCCCCAAGGATAGGGTTTGTCTTTGACATACTGTTTCACATTTAGCTGACCACGAAAGGGTATCATCTGTTCAACAACACAAACTACTATTTCAATAGGAAGCTGCAAGCATCAATTTCTAATAGATTCGAAGATAGGTCTTACTTCGTAAAATCTGTCCTTTACATTATTAGATTTACTGAGATTATCGACTAGATGCAAGTTATTCCGCAACTGAAAAAAATCTATCCCTTGACGTATTTTCAGTGAATAATGGCAGACCCATGGCACGGTCCCAGTACATTCTCACTCTAGGAAATTTAATTGCCCCAGCTGCTATATGTAAACCAAATAAAGTTTTTAATTCAGCTGAAGATGTAGGTTTGAAACCACTATTCTGCTGCAGAGCATACATATTAGTAAATGTTGTCCAAGTTTCAAACATGTTCTCAGGTATATACCGAAGACAGTACTCTAAAGATGACAATATATTACTCTCATTCGATAATTCAGTGTCATTATAAGTTGCCTCTAAAGATTTCAGAAGAGTATGTTGCCATCTGGTAATTTTTTTGGGTAAATACATAATTTATTTCCTGTAAATCTATTTCTTCATTTACATTCTGAAATCTCAGATCATCAAATATCTTCTCAGCTTCTTCTACATTGGGCTTTAGTATATCAGCACCTGCAACAAATCGAGATACATGTAATGAAATTGTAATACTAAAAATAAGTATGTATTTTATCATGCAAGTTTCATTCCAAGCACAATGATATACCAATTTGTAGATATTTTTCATGACTTATATTTTTTTGTTCAAACAACTCATCATCATCACTCTCTTGCAATTCCTCTAAATCTGAATTGTCCCCTTCTTCGAGTGAACGGAGAATGGATTCCGCTTCACTTGCATTTATTTTTTTTGAACTACCTAATGAATATTTTCAATCATTATAATAATCATTCATTAATAAGTAATAAATCAAATGAACTAAACTCTATATATATATATTCTTAAAGATAAATGTGAAGAGGAAATTTATTTGTATATTTATACATATATTAATGGAATAAAATTATCCATGAAGTAAAGAAAATATAAAATCAAAATAGTTTCTATAGATTGTTGAATAACTTTATTATAGCATTTGAATTGAAATACAACATTTGAGATCGCATGTACAGAATACTGTATAGTAAAACTCCATCTAACCTCTCCCTAACTGCGATTGGTCGGTCTTCTCACCCTGTGTATGATTACATTGTTACTTGGTTTCCTGGACAATCCACAACATAGATTGTTAACAAACGCCTACAAAAATAAACTTTCAACGTTTTATGACAAACAGGATTAAAAATAATAATTTTGGACACTTAAAAGAACTCCCAAAAATTTTCTCTTCTATCCCCCATGATGCACAAGCAACATCGTCAGCCGCTTTTTTTGTTCTAATTGCAGTTCAGCAGTTTAAAAGGTTAATTTTTGTTTTGATAGAAATAAAGTTTAGCTAGCTCAATATTATTTTTTTTAAATATGCATTTAGGGACCATTAAAAAATTTATGAATTGCATTTCTTTATAAAGAAAACAAAAGAACTAATTGCTCATAGCGCTTGCAGCACGATGTCGCGTTGTGATTAGGCTTCGACCTATTGCAGTTAGGGAGAGGATAGCTGGAGTTTTACTATACATCTAAATAAAATGTGTTATAATAGATGAAAAGCAAATAATAATTACTTAATTAACGCATATATAATTCCTTTTATATATGAATATTTATTTCCTCATAATAAAGTTTCAAAAAATATTATGAAAATATAATTTATGATAGATCAAAACTGAACTTACCAGCACCAGTTTCAGGGAGTGCAGCCATGATTGTTTTCTTTGTCTATAATTCAATTATAGGTCAACAGAGGGAACTAGAATCTCACATAACATCATAACATAAGATAATATATATGATAGAGAAAGCACTGTATCAATGCAAAATACTGTGGTAGAATATGTTTTAGTTCATGTACAGTATACTGTATGCCAGGTCTGAACGGGTTAAGTGTCGAAATTTATAAAATAAGTGCTTTGAACAAAAAAGTTTTCAAATATTAACCCGGCGTCACTCGCGCCAAATTTTATAACTGCACTACCTGCGCTGCGGTGTTTACACCGCACTTTTTAAAAGTAATTTTATTTGATAAAAAAAGAACTCAGTGCAATTTTATTTGATAACTCAAGATATTGCAATTTATGACCACTTATACAAATTAGAAGAAAATAATAAAATTAAGTGATTTTAAAGTGATTTTTAAGAAATCATGTTTATGTCAAAAATTTACTTACATGACTACTCGCGCAGCGGTGTTTGCACCGCAAAGTGAGACTATGCGTGGAAAACATAGCTTTAATCTTCACTTTCGATAAAATGAATGAGATCAACACCGGCGCTATCTGTTGCCAATAAGTTGTACTTGAAATACATGGAAGTCATCACAAGGTAGCGCCTCTGTATGATGAGCTATATCAAAAAAATCAAAAAGTGCGGTGCAAACACCGCTCGCGCGAGTGACGCCGGGTTAAATTAACAGATCACCTGAAAAAAGATTTTATGTTTGGCGTTGCGCAAGTCCAACTCACACTTGGCCAGTTTTTCATTTTTTGTTATAATACTTTGAGTTTGAACTACAATCATGCCAAGTTTGACACTTGTATGTATAACCTTTTTTTACGATAGAATAAAAAAAAAGACAACCAAAAAAAAAAATAAAAATAAAAAAAACTTTTTACTTTTTTTATTATTTGTTAGACAATCTTCCATCCGCCATAATAACACATACTCTGTGAAAATTTCAACTGGCTACCTATTCCCGTTCAAAAGATAATGTCCTTAAGAGTATTATCTTACCACACAACAATCCCTGGCTTTGGACAGACCAAGAGAATTATTATTTTTTTTCTCAATTTATTTATTTAATTAAATAACAATGACGGAGTATTTTGCCACAACAATCCCTGGCTTCGGACGGATTGTTGAACTTTCTTTGTTGGCCTCGGATGGACGGACCGACGGACTGACGGATAAGAGAATTAGTATATTAGATTAGGCCTAGCAAAATAAAATAAATCTGCAAATGGGTTACATGTCATGCCCATCATACTCACATAGGAATCCCTCGAACATGTATGTCAGATTTCCACCAAATTGAAATATGTTACTCATCTGAAGCTACTATAGATGCTTGCAAAATAAGAGAGTGCGAAATTGTGTTTCTTTCAAAATAAACCGCAAAGGCAAAAAAATTTCAGCATACATTGCCATATAAGAACTGCCTTGTTAAAGCGGTTAGGCTATGTGGGGTTCCCTTGTCAGTAGTTTTTATAATGATATTTTTTATATTACGTCTGCTTTGTGTAGAATAGGCTTCTTGCCTTCTTCAGAGGGCAGCACTGCAAATTGATGTTCAGCGCCTACTGGCGATAAAAAATAAAAATTTTGGCGTCCAAACAGCTTGCGTGCTCAGCTCGTTAAGGGTAGATTCAGCGAAATTTGAACCAGTTTTCACGGTTTCTCGTGTAATATTCGTGAAATTACAATTAAATTTTTTTTTACAAGTGAAATTAAATATTTACGAGTGTATGCATTTTTATAAACAGAATACATTTTATAAAATCATGGTTCTCCAAAATTCAAATTTGTCTACAAAATTTGATAAAATCCCCAACACTATAAAAATCAAAAATAAAAAATAAAATTGAATTAAAACTCCCACCCCTTTCCTCTTAACTAATGTAACTAAACCATCTAACTAAAAGTTTTTTATTAAATAATCAATTCATAATGGGCATAAAATTCATATCAATGTCTCAAAGTTTAGTTACATTAGTTAAGAGGGAAGGGGTGGGAGTTTTAATTCAATTTTATTTGTTATTTTTGATTTTAATAGTGTTGGGGATTTTATCAAATTTTGTAGATAAATTTGAATTTTGGAGAACCATGATTTGATAGAAATTTTTCTCTCCAACGTAAAAATATTGTAAATATACAGAATACATTTTGTTCTGCATAAAAACTTGGCTAGGAGTTTCACATTTAATATCAAAGCAATCGATTATGACCCTGCAATGTGGGAATTCCTTTTTAAAGTAAGGATACATGGTTTTCCTGACACCTTTTTGATCCAACCATTTCACCCATCCATTCAATCTTTGATGCAAAAAATGCAGCACAGAATAAAATATTCTTGAAGCAGTACTTTCATGAATGGAAAATAAGGCACCTATTGAAGAAAAGTTGAGGGCAAGTTTTATCTTCATCAAAAAAATCATTAATTTGTCTTCTTTTGGAACATCAATCTTTCTTTCAAATGTCCCAACGTTGAACATAGACAAAATCATTGCCAGCATGCTCATTTCAGATATCCCCCTAACTTATCATTCTTTATAAGTTGTTAAGTGTAATGAACATCATCGAAAAAATCATAAAGTGCTTAGACAGTATGCCGAATTGACTGAATCCATTTTTCACGTCTGGGAAGATCCTTCTTGGGAAAACGAAAAAAACTAACATTCTTTCCGTTTGTGTGATATGAGTTACTATATCCAACAGCAGCACATAGTATTCTATTTTTGTTCATTTTATCACATTAACTGTTTGCTCAAAGAGTTACGGAAGAAAGCTCACATGCTGTAGCTCAAGCAGGCTTCTTTGAGTTTGGACACCAAAATTTTTATTTTTTGAAACTAGTGGCGCTGCCGGTCACTTGAGTTACGATGGCAAGAAGCCTATTAGTTTTAAGCCAAATAAAGGTGACCTAACATGCAGTGTCATTGCCTTTTTAAGTTAAGGAAGCACAGACCCGTATTATTATTAATGTAATTATAATTATTATTTTGTACCCTTCAAATATGATGTCACCCATTATAGATCATTAGAATTCATTGAAATAAAATTTTGTAAAGATCTCCATAAACATATTGTATACGTAATGATGGGTTACTATAGGGTGATGCAAAAAGATATTCTGTGGAAAGGAAGAAGAAGAAATCTTATGAAAGAAGTGAAAATATAGAATTTGGATTCAGAATGGAAGATGAAGCTTTTGATATCTTTGTTTATGTTAATTGCCCTTTATTCTTTGTGCCTTTTTCATAGATAAATAGAAGAAGACAAGAACTGTCATTTTCATGAAGTTACCAAGCAAACAAATTTAAGGGGGAAATAGATAAATAATTTACAACAGTTTTACAAAAGACAAGAAGGAAGTGAAATATTAAGGACAAGAGAAATACATGTACATGTATTACATTCCAAAGAAGGGAAAAGGCAAACCAACTCAAAACTGAAAATTACAAATTGTAGTCTATAGTGGGATTTATGATTGCAGTGTGAAAAAAAAGAAAATGCAAACTATTAAAGGAAATTTCAGTGTATTTTAGTAGTATTAAAAGTAATTTTATTTGATTTATGTATTTAATTTCCTTAATTGGTTGTGATGAAATGCTTCTTTGCATTGCATTTTATTACTGCTCTATTGGGATTTTGCTTATACTGTACTAGCATTGGTAATTGAGAAGAAACCTTCAGCAGAGAGATCACTAGTATTATGATATCATCTATAAAAGATGTTCAGGAACAGGCAGAAGTAGCTGGCCTCATTGTTGTTAGTTAGTTTTTTTAGTTAACTTTGTTATAGTTGTTACAGAGTAGGATTGGCTTACAAAAGCTGATCACAAAAATGGAGCCCAGGTAACAAAGCTGCTGATATTGCAGGAAGGAAGGTTGCATTCATACATGAATAGGGAGGGAATTCATGTTCTTCCCTCACCTGTCCTTTTCTGCTCTTGTCCCATTAATCAGCAAGGCAATGGTGCATAACGTAAAAACATGGCCCTATAATTTGTGTGACCTCACTGGATTGGAAGGCCCTCTGTAGAATGAAAAAGGGTAGGGAGCAAAAAGAAAGTAAGGAGAGGGAGAAAATAGGGTGAAAGTTGGATAGTGAGGGGATAAAGAGAGTGTGCAAAATAAGCAGACAAGGGGTTAAAGAGGGCTTTAATTTGCCCCTACCCCTTCTTCACCCTTCTGAAAATCACTTCATTATCCCATGTTGAAAATAGTGATTCTTATCACAAAATCATTTTTTATTGCTTTTATTTACGAAGGCGTAAAAAAGTATATAAATTTAAACCATCCAATTTACTACTTGTCTATTAATTCTGATTTACATGAAAGGATAATTATGAAGTGAAAATTTCAGTGAGTAAACAATTTAAAAACATTTTTCATTCTGTTATATCAATGTAATGGCATTTTCTATTAAAAGATGATAATTTAAACAAAAAATTATGATGGTAAAGAATTATCTAAAAACTTGTTTTATATATTTTATTGGTTCAATTATTTCATTTAAAAAAAACTTGAAAAAATAAATAAATTGAAGCAGTGGAATGGTACAGTTGCACAACCTTTTCAATTTGACATCAAATTAATACTACTTAAGAGAGAGAGAGAGAGAGTACGAGTACATAATTTTTTTTAATAGTAGATTTAAGCATTGTTTACATTGACCTGAAGCACATGAATGTCAAGATTGTATCATTAGTATCAAGTTAATAATTTAATAATTTGAAATGTTGGATATGGGCAAATTTTAACATTAAAAAAACACAATAACTTCCAAAATGGTTCATCCGAGCCCATCAAATTATTTATTATTCGCCTCGATGAGAAAAGTTTGTATATGTCGAATTTATTGAATTTTGTTCCCTTGTATGACGGCCATAGCCATTTCTTCATTTGTAGACAAACATTAATATCTCTTAAAAGACTTAATCAAATTGTCATAAAAAAACAATTCAAGGCACAGTTTAAGGAATCCTCTTAAGAGTTTATTAATTTATTTGGTTCTGCTGTCTTCTATTTCAGAGGAGTTGGCTACACAAAATTGGTCATATACGTACAGATGGAAATTTTATTTTTGCAAAATTTCAACATAACTTCTCGATTCAGTGAAAAAAAAATTTTGAGTTGGGGTGGATGAAAACATAGGCCACCACTTTTAGTCAGTCGTTTCCAAACATTAAAAAAAATAACAGGATATCAATATCAAAAGTTTAAATTAAAAAATATATGCTCTACTCTGTATAAATTAAAGATTGAAAATGGGAAAGAAAATTTCACAGCTTGGAATGTACTTTATTTCAGTCTTTAATGCTTTAATATTTAGAGGCATCTAGCATAAAAAAATTCTCATAAAATAGAGAACTAATATCTATCTTGAGATATTGAAGAGAAAAATGGCATTCCATGTTCAGGCTTCGATTTTTTGAAAAATAATTTTATTTATACCTTATTAGTGCTTCAGAAAAAAAAAAAAAAAAAAAAAAATCTACAACAAAAATCAGCCAAGAAACTGTGGACACAACGATCAAACTAATGAGTATAAGAAACCACAAACCACAATAATCATTTTTAATAATGCTTCAGATGTACATTTCGGGGACATTATAAAAATGATTATTGTGGATTTGTGGTTTCTTATTGTCGTTAGTTTAAAAAAAAATGGTAACCATATTTGTGTCAGCCATTTTCTTTGATATTCTTAAAAGAGTGATAGATATGAAAAATAGATTTCCTAACTACAGGGTGATTACAAAAGAACTTCACACTTTTAAAAATTTATTACATCAAAGCTATTCAGAATATAGACACACCACATACGGATCCTTAAAGAAAAACTCTTGAAGTTTATTGTGACACAGTTAAAGATGTTCAATATGCCCTCCTGTCGTGACACGGCATACATCAATGCGGTAGTCGAATTCGTCCCAAACCCGCATTAACATGTCTCCATCAATCCCACGTATCGCTACCGTAATGCGTTCTTTCAGCTCGTCTAGGTCACAGGGAAGGGGCAGGGTGAAGACCTTGTCCTTTACACACCCCCATAAAAAGAAATCACAAGATGTGAGGTCGTGGCTCCGCGGTGGCCACTTTGCAAGTTCCAGGTTATTGTTTGCTCGACCAATCCACTGCTGTGATTTCTTTTTATGGAGGTGTGTAAAGGACAAGGTCTTCACCCTGCCCCTTCCCCGTGACCTAGACGAGCTGAAAGAACGCATTACGGTAGCGATACGTGGGATTGATGGAGACATGTTAATGCGGGTTTGGGACGAATTCTTATATGCAAAGCCTGACTTTCTTGTATGCAAAGCCTGACTATCTTCAAAGATAAATACCAGTAGTTATTTACATTGGTTTACTTATAATATACAGGGTGTCCAGAAAGTCTGGTAACATGGCAGATATCTCAAAGCTGTCAGGTAGGCAAGATCTGATGAGTGTGGTTTATAGGTAATAGGGGGGGGGGGGGGAATTCATTGCTGCACTCAAATTTGACTTTGACCCCCAAATTTAAGGTCTTCCATTTGCTAACTCAAAAACTATTAAAGATAGAGAAAAATTTCCAATTGCAACACCATATTAGTCTAAAAACAATTTTTTATCGCACCCTTTCCCTTGAAAGATTTTGAGAAAATGGGCGAGAAGAGTCAAGCCTGGTTCACATAAAGTGCATTGTGCGTTGCGCCAGCGTTGTGCATTGCGCCAGCATTGTCCGTTACGTCAGCGTTGTGAGCGTTGTAATCATCAAGCGCTGACGCTGGCGCAAGATGGTGCTGCCAGTTCACATAACTTCCATTCCGAACGTCGGCGTCGACGTTATGGGATGGCATAAAAATTTAACATAGACTTTAAAATCGCTGTTTAAACAAAAAAGTCCATAAATAATCTATTTATGATCGATGTTTGTGAAACTAGTAATTCAATAGACCACTTGTTTAAAATAAACTCTATTAGAAATTAAGGAATAAAAATAGATTCGACAACTGAATTAGCTATTCGTTTTCAAAAATTTTTATTATACAAATTGTTTTATTATTTATTTCATCATTTTCAGAAACATGGGAGAGTTCAGTTACAGAAAAAAAAATCCTTAATTTTTAGGTTTCGGAATAAACCTACGTCTGTTAAACCCAATCATGTGGCTACTGGCCTGCCTTTGAAAAAAATCCTTTCAGAAGGAATTGACGTTGCCAGCACGCAGAGACGAAAACAGGAGGAGGAAAACACAAAAAGAAAAAATATATATAAAAAGATTAAGGAAGGTTCCAGGTCAGGGTCACAGCTGATCTCCAACAGAATATATAAAAAAATAAATAAATAAATAATAAAAAAATAGACTGTATCAAACCATCGATTATATTAAACATCAATACCCCAAAACATCGATTATCCCACGACATTACTTCACGCTATATTTATTTGCTTTTTGGGTTCTGCAAGGTTAGAATATTAATTTCACTGTTAGAAAACGATTGAACAAAGGCGGGATAATTTAAAGCCATGAACTCAAATCCACCGTGTTTTTATCGGATAATTTTTTTACCGACCAGCGTTCGATTTACCTTTTCAAAAAGTACAAATTTTTCAGATAGTAATTTTATTATTTATATATCTAAATTATTTTTATATAACTTATGAAACTTTTATAAATTTATTAATGAACTGTATAAATAATTTTAGTAATCTCATTTTTAATTTAGTGTAACTCTTCGGCATCAGCCATGGCTCTATCAACGAACTGCTGAACTGCACGATAGAGCATTCTATGACATCATAACACCTTGGAGTAGAGTGGACTTGAATTGCCGGCAATAACTTTAACACGTGAAGTACATAATAAAGCGATAAAAATTTATGAATGAAAATATGTGACTGGTTAATTATTGTTCTGAAGGGTTAGAATATTAATTTCACTGTTAGAAAACGATTGAACAAAGGCTGGATAATTTAAAGTCATGAACTCAAATCTACCGATCAGCGATCGTTTTACCTGTTGACATCCATATCTGATAACAACATCAACTTCTAATCCGATACACATTACAATGGATCTAACATTTTACCTGCTTTTATTAGCTAACCATCAATTTTATTGGTTGTAGCTATTTTTTTTAATTTATTAAAAAGAAAACATATATAGCCATGGCTTCCTCTAACTATTTTAGTTAGAGGAGGCCATGATATAGCGATGTGTGGTGGATACGCTGCTCTATCATGATTGGCTAGCGTGCTTGCAGCTGATTGGAGAACGCTGATACCCACCAGCGTTGAGCGTCGAAAGTTGAAATTTTTCAACGCACTGAACGCACGACGTTCGCCTGACGCATGACCAACGGACGGCCAACGGACGCACGGAAAAAGTTATGTGAACCGAAATTGACGCAGCAACGCACGACGCAACAGTGATGCAACGCACAACGCACGTTATGTGAACCAGGCTTCACTCAAGGAAAGAAAATTCCCAACGGTGTGCTTCACTGCAATTGAAATGTGTTAGAAACCTCAGCCAACCTGGCCAGCCCAAGTTGAACTTGAGTAAAATGATGTGATACCATATTAATGCCATCGCTCAGTACTCAAAGAAACTTCATGCTGAATTCTAGTAGTTACCATAGAGGAAAAATAATATAGAGCATGCAAAGCCCTCTCTATCTCCTTATGCTATCCTCGCAAGAACAGTTCCTCTTATGGAGGATTATATTCCTGAAAATCCTGAACAACATGGTCTTTGCATTGTAAAAACCACCACTTCACTCTCATCCATCCCAAAACAACAATTGGCTATTTTGCCTCAATGTTGGCATCTGAAATCACTAATGTGTAGGAGAATGCACTCTCTATCTTATTTCTTCTCTGTGATGGTTACAGGACACTCGTAATTATTATTGTTAGGTATTCCTTTACAGAGTTTGCTTTAAGAACTGACCTCCACCTCGTAAAATATTTCTTTGTTTCTTGACAGATTTTCTGAAAAGATTTAATATAATAGGGCAGGTGGATTTTATTGGACTACAGTCAAATAGCATTCACAATTCAGTCGTTAAAAGCCATAAACACCTTCCCAGAAAGAATAAAATATGAAAGGTTTGAAATTGTTTCAATTTGGGGAAAAGTTTAGAATTTCTTTAATAGGAATAAAATAAGATCTGTAAAATAAAAGTCATCATAACATAAAAACTGGCACCTTCATAAAAAGTAAATTTCTTGTTAAAATAAAAGTTACTTTCACTTTCATCTGTATTTTTAAGCTTGTTGGAGAAACAAAAAAGATGTAATGCCTTTATTCTTTGGAAGGTATTCCAAATTAAAACTCCCTTAAATAATCAATTTAAATTGAACCCAGTTATTATACTTCACCCTTTGATTACTCAAGTTCTAACTTAGGTAAATAATATAAGAAAACAGTTCAATGTATAAGTACTGTAAATTTAAATTCACTCTTTTTATTTTTATTTTTTTTACAGAACTGGTTTTTATCATCACTTACTATTCATTTACATTTCACATGGAATTCTTTTTAAGGATACACTTTAAATATTTGCATAAAAACCATTTGGTTGAATTGTACTGTGATTAAAAGTTCAAGTTGCCTATTAAAGAGTTCTTTCATTTTTTTGCCTTTTATTTTCTTATTCGGCCCTAATATAAATGTCGTAATTGAAAATTGATTAACCTTTCGACTCTGTTGTAACTCCTCACGACGAGCTTGCAGTAAACAAAAAGGAAGATCTTTCAAAAAGATTTCATTTAATAGTTCCAAAAGATTCTTCTTAAATGACAAATCATTCCTTGAAATTACAATTTTAATTACCGTAAATCCTTTACTATAATGCAAATAATTTTGACATAAAATATCACCAAAATTTGTGGAATAATATTATACAAGAGGATAATTTCAGCCCCGCAATGACTGATGGCGGCCGGAAGGAGGGGGTCAGTTGCATTCTGTTCTAATGAAATTCACACGAAATTACCATATAATATACATTACCAATAAGTATACGGTATATACAATATTAAATTATGAATTATCCCCAAAGTGTACAAATAAATGTAGAAATGTAAAAATGCATGTAACTAAATATTCTTGTCTTCGTTCAAAATTATATAAATTTTTTTTTGCTTCTTAATAAATCACCAAAATTCAGTTTATTGAATTAAGACTTTATTCCCCCCCTCCCCACCCCACCATTAAAATCATTCTGGGTTACAAACAGACACGATATGGTGAGTCATACCATAAAAACAGTACTTGTAAACAAATTTCTTAAGCCAATGGGCAATGCCACCCAATATACCACTTTGTGTTGATTGGTTAGTCTTGATTAGCACTGCAAGCTCTATATAAACTCTGACAATGTAAATGGAAGTCAGTACAACTTATTCATCAATCCTCTTACATTCGATCTCCAGCATCTTTAAAAAAGTGGAATCGCAGTATACAAGGGGGTGCATTATAGTAGAGGATTTACGGTAATAGAAAATTAAACAATTTCATCGAGTTTACCTTTCTTCTTACAAACATTAATTAAAGACCAGTAATCATCAAATAATCCCTCGACTCCAATTTAAAGTTCAGTTAAGCTCTGAGCAATTATAATCTTGATGCCTTGTATCCTCATCCCGTTATCATTTTCTTATATTCTTATCTAGTTTTTTCTTTAGGGAAGTTCGTGTGATTCTTTCTAGTTTCTTACAGGATGATTCAGTCAATTTCTGACCATTTCAGTACTATGATTTATTGACCCATTAATGTTTACAAACTTAGCATTTCAGTATGATATTTTAGGCAGTTCGGAGTTTTTATTCCCGTGGAAAAGTCTTGATGATATGCTCAATGTGGCCACCAAGAACGTTTTGAACGGCTTGCAGCCGAATGGTAAAATTGTTCATAACTCTATCCGGGATTTCTGCATTCACAAGGGTGCAGCAGTTGACGATGCTTTGTCGCAGCTGGTCTAGGGTTCTTGGTGCTGTAGTGAACACACTGCCTTTAAGGAACCCCCAGAGATAAAAATCACATGGGTTTAGGTCAGGACTCGTAGGGGGCCAAAGAAAGCTACCCCCGAATCGATCTGGAAACCTGTTTGAAATGACACGATTTCAGAATTTCTGATTGAGAAAGTCTAGCACTTCATTAGTGGTGTGAGGCCTAGCCCCATCCTGTTGAAACCATTGATGTCGAAGCGGTATACGCCTCCTTCGCAGCTTGGGGATGAAGAAGGTTTCCAGCATGTTAAGGTAAGCCTGTGACGTTACGGTGCCCTCAAAAAAGAACGGACCAATGTTGCCCTTCTTCAATGGATAGGCGGCAAACAGATTTTTTGGTAGGGGAATCGACCAACCTTGTGCAAACATTTAGGACAACTTCGGCCGTTCGAACACGAGCTTCGCTCCCGCCTTTTTTCTTGCCATTAACACATCCAGTGGCACGAAATTGCTTGACAAAATCCATGATTGCTTGCCTGCCTGGTGCGTCCCGACACTTATACTCCTTCCGGAACTTTCTTTGCACGGTTACAGGTGATTTTGTCTCGAAATACCATTCGACAACCTTGCATTTCTGCTCTGTTGATAAAGCGGGTGCCATTTTTCAACAATACGATTTTCATGCAGCGCCGTTGCAACAATACAAACTCCAACTATTTAGAAGCCCCACCAGTGCACTCGCTATGCACTTGGGGAAACGGTCGGGGGCAGCGCATGCCTTTACCCAGGAGGAGAAACGGGTAAAGCAACAACGGGATCGGGTGCTGTCAATCGGCACTTGGAACGTATTCTCCATGACAGGAAAGGAATCAGAGTTAGTGGAGGAAGCCAAACGGTATCGACTGGATATCATAGGTATTACCTCTACGAAACGTCCGGGTTCTGGAACTGTGGACTTAGAAGGAGGGTGGAAGCTTTTCTACTCTGGTGTCGACCCTAACATGACTGCCCAGGCGGGAGTGGAGATACTCACAAGTCCCCTGCTGGCAGATTATGTTGCAGATTGGACCCCCTTAGGTGGAAGACTGTGTCTCCTGAGGCTTCAGATAGGGAAACGGTCTCTCTCGCTATTCGTTGCATATGCTCCGAATGCAGTCACAGAGTACGCACTTTTTCTAGATGAAGTCGATGCTGCTCTTAGCAGGAGAGGGAGTGCAGATTCTGTCATCCTGGTAGGCGACTTCAATGCACACGTAGGGGCTGATGACCAAACGTGGAAAGGCGTGATTGGGAGGAATGGTGACACGGATTTAAATGCGAATGGGAGGTGCTTGTTGGATCTCTGTTGCAACAATGGACTTTCCATTACAAACACCTTCTTCCAGCACAGGGATGTCCATAAGTATACCTAGTACAGGAATGCAATGGACCAGAAGTCACTAATTGATTTTGTAATCGTTTCAGCCGACTTATTCTAATCAGTGTTGGATACTCATGTGAGAAGAGGGGCAGAACTATCAACTGATCACCATCTTGTTGTCTGCACTTTGCGGTTCTCTGAATCCATGCCAACCAAGTGAAATGCTAGGTTCAGACAAACTTGGCGCATCAAATGGGAGGCATTGGAGGATAGAGCTGTGAGGAAGACCTTTGCAGATAACATATCTTCAAGTTTCAAAGAACTACCCAGTGATCGTGGTACTGTTGAAGAGGAGTGGCAGTTGTTTAAAACTGCTGTGATTACTTCGGCTGCATTGTGCTGTGGTCCTAAGCGGCTGAGTGTGGCGCAGGGTGGTGAGAAAAGGACTGCATGGTGGAACGGTGAAGTCCAAGAAGCTGTCAAGGCAAAGAAGGAAGCCTATTTGCTATGGCTTGCAAATAAGTCAACTTCGAGTCGAGTGCAGTACTCTGAGGCGCGAAAAGCAGCAGCAAAGACAGTATCAACAGCTAAAGCCAAGGCCTGGGAGAAGTTCGGGGAGAAATTGGAGGCAGACTATGGTTCGGCAAACAAGGTGTTCTGGCAGACCGTGCGCCGCCTCCGTGGAAAGAAGTCTCTTTCATCACAAACTATTAAGTGTTCAGATGGGAGGCTTCTGAAAACAGAGGAGAGCGTATTGCATAGGTGGAAGGAATACTTAGCATCTCTTCTTAATCCGGTGACAGCAACAACTGAGGCACATGAGGTGCACTTTGGAGCGGAGAATAGTCGCGGTAGTATCACTGAAACAGAAGTCAGATGGGCAATTAAGTCCCTGAAGACTAGCAAAGCTTCAGGTGAAGATGAAATCCGGTCCGAGATGTTAAAGGCCTTAAATCAGGATGGTATCCTGTGGCTGACTCGAGTGTGTCAGGGTGCTTGGATATCTGGACAGGCCCCTAAGCAATGGCAGACAGGAATTGTGATCCCTAGCTTCAAAAAGAGAGATCAGAGAGATTGCAACAACTTTCGAGGCATCTCTTTGCTCAGCATTCCTGAGAAAGTGTACACTAAGTGTCTGGAGAAGAGAAGTCGGGAAATAGTCGACTCCAAACAGTGTGGTTTCCGACCTGGCCGAAGCACGACGGATCACATATTTGCTCTAAGGTGAATCTTTGAGAAATCCTGGGAATATGTAAAAGTTGTCTACGCTTGCTTTGTGGACCTCGAAACAGCATATGACAGAGTTCCTCGGGAGAAGCTCTGGCAAGTGTTGCAAGAGTATGAAGTGGATGGGCAATTACTGGTTGCTATCATGTCTCTGTACAAAAGCTCTGAGATGTGTGTCCGGATAAATGGCATTAAGTCAAGACCGTTCACCATGGGTGTTGGACTCCGCCAAGGGTGCGTACTGTCACCCCTCTTGTCCATTATCTTTATGGACTGGATAGACAGGGGCAGCCGAGGCGATGAGCGTGTTTGTGTGGGCGACTGCCTGGTGGAGAGGTTGCTCTTTGCTGACGACCTTGTCCTCCTTGGGTCTTCTCGCACGAACCTTCAGCATTCACTAGACCGGCTTGCAGCCAAATGTGAAGAAGCTGGGATGAAGATCAGTGTGGCTAAATGTAGTTCTGGTCCTTTCAAGACAGCCTGCTCAGTGCGCTCTCCATGTTAGGGGAGCTTCATTGAGACAGGTGGAGAAATTCAAGTAGCTCGGGATTGCATTCACGAGTGATGGACGGCAGGAGAAAGAATTGGATGCTCGGATCGGTGCAGCAAGCTGTGTCAGACGTGAAATGTGGTGATCCGTGGTAATGAAACGCGAGCTGGGTAAAAAGCCAAGCTCTTCGTCTTCAAATCTAAATTTGTTCCCATTCTCACCTATGGTCATGAGGCTTGGGTAATGACCGAAAAAGTGCGATCGTGGGTACAAGCGGCCGAAATGAGATTTCTGAGAGGTGTGGCAGGTGTTACCCTACTAGATAGAGTGTACAGCAGCACAATAAGGGAATCTTTAGGTGTTGAACCGCTACTTCTCCGCATTGAGAGATCTCAGTTGCGCTGGTATGACCACGTGATATGGATGCTGCAAACTAGTCTTCCGAGGCAGTTGTTATTTTCCAAGCCGGTAGGTAAGAGACCAAGGGGTCGGCCTAGAACAAGGTGGCTAGACTACGTGGAGAATCTAGGTTTGAGTCGCTTGGATATTACCAGGGAGGACATGCGCCTGATGGCAGAAGATCGCGATCACTGGAGATCCTCCATAGGGCTGCTGCCCCCGCGATTCTAACGGATAAGCGGGTTTGAAAAGTAAGTAAGTAAGTAACTATTTAGAAATTTGATATGGCGCTCATATTCTTTCAATTGTTTATCCCTAATGCACATTATTCGAGTGAAATGGCCAGAAATTGACTGAATCACCCTGTATTTCTATTGCAAAAGATCATTATACTCAATTCTTAGAAATTCTAACTATCTCTGTTTTCCAAATCTTGCTTGAACAAACTGCTTGGTAGAATATATTTATTGTAATTGTGGTGGTATAACATAAAAGGAAGAGAAAATTGGAAAAATAATATTAAAAGTAAGGGAGGGGGAGTTAGTGTTAGTAGGAGTTACCACAAACCAGA
>JAHWFO010034640.1:4985833-5002112 GCA_023313115.1 Rhysida immarginata | reverse complement strand
TTCAAGTGAAAATTTTTTAACATGGTTGATATCCCTCTCGTAGTAGGACTGCGTTGGAAACTTCATCTTGGCGAACCAATCCTTCAAGCTCTCGCAAAGCGAGATAAAAGACAAAATAAAACACTAAGAGTAGATACGAATACAAAACAAATGAGAATTGGAGCAACTTTACCAAATGCTAGTTATCTTTTTTTAATAATTATCTTCAGACAATGATCCTTTTATTGGTCCTGAAGAACAGCGATTGGATTTCCCCTTGGATTAGGCTAAAATCTTGTAGAACATTGGAAATTCACGCGATGTCCTTTTTATCGCTTGCAGAATAAAGGTGCATGTATTGCTGCAAACACATTTTGCTAATTGGTGTATTCGTTTGTCGCGCTTAACAACCGCAACTAAATATTCATTCTTACTTAAAAAGGCATGGCGTTAGCATTCCCTTTCTGGTCATCAGCAAACTCTACTTCTGCTTGTTCCATTTTCAAAACGTTTCTAACAAGTCAACTTCAACAAATTCCTTTTCAGTGTAATTATTCTAATACCATTATCTTGCATTGCTGTCACAATCCAAGCTTATTCCAGATAAAATTTTTCATTCTTGACATCAGAGTAATTAAATTCTCTTATCTTCTTAGAAATTTATTTTTCAACAGTACAAATTATTTCATATAATCATATTTTTTTTTCAGGTTTTCTCAAATTAGTCTTTTTATTTCTTTTCCCTTCTCAAACATTATTTCGTCCATCTTTTCTTTTCTTAAAACCTTTCTAGGCCATGGATATTATTAATAAAGTCGTACTGGTCAATAAAATAGTCTCATTTCATGTCCCGTTCAATCAATTCCAAATTCTGATCAGGGTAAATTTTCAAAAATTTTTGGGCATTTATGCACCATAGAGTGAGGGTAATGTGAAAATAAAGAGGCCTTATAAAGATTACATATTTTTTAAATGAAAAGAATCTGTATCTAATTTCTTTTAATGTATAATTTTCATTTTTAAAAGATTATATGGTTTTTAGATGTATTAGATACATATATTTGCCAGTATAATAAAGACACAAAACACAATATTCAAAAAGTTATTATAAATGGAAAAGTTTGAGAAAAGCAAGTTGACTGTGGATAGTGACATAATAAAGACACAAAACCTCTTGTCACAAAGATTTAATATGTGAATACATATTTTGGTCTCTTTGAGACCATTATTCAACGCAGATTACAACGAACCAATTAATAACAGGCTATTTATAAGATGTGTGTTT
The DNA here is from genome assembly GCA_023313115.1 of Rhysida immarginata. Classification (NCBI taxonomy): domain Eukaryota; kingdom Metazoa; phylum Arthropoda; class Chilopoda; order Scolopendromorpha; family Scolopendridae; genus Rhysida; species Rhysida immarginata. The sequence goes on along the minus strand of JAHWFO010034640.1, from coordinate 5,000,848 downwards.
TCTTTAGACGACGGATCAGCAGCCAAAACCACAGCCGATCAGCATCTTACATGACAGGCTTACAAATTTAGATGACAGGCTAAATGATAAGATGTGTGTTGCCTTAGACAACCAATCAGCATGTAAGGAAGATGGCCAATCAGAATCATACGACGAACACATTTACAAAAACGTAAAAGAAAAAAGTAAAATCAAACGATATTTTGAAAATTACACATTATAGCAAAGTTTTAACAAAATTGAATCCCCAAGAGGGCCAGATTCATTGTTCCGGATTATTCTTGCCTATTTCCAAGGTCTCGTATGCGTCTAGAAGATTTCTTTTCTTTACTGGCCTAAGAAGTGTCCTGTAATGCGAGCGATGTGGGGTTTAGCATTATCTTGTTGAAATAGAAAGGGATGGGTTCCAAAAAGATGTCGCCAAGAAGGCAACATATGTTCTATAATTCCAATACATGTATATGCTTGTGCATTAACAGTGCTGTTGCAGGTGTGCAAGTTTTGCAATCCATTGACACTCATGCAGCCCCAGACCATTATTGATTCAGCAAGTCAGCAACAGACAGGATTGTCCTTTTCCTCTTTGGTCCTAAGTATACGCTGGTAAATGTAGATTCATTGGATACCACTGGGCGTCAGTCCATTCAGATGTGTGTACAAGTGTTAGTGGATGCCTACGTTTCTGCAGTTGTTTACAAACATCTTTCGTTTTGCATAATAGAGCTTTAACTTTATTTCGTGATCTAGCAGCAAACGGTATTCAACAATAAAGGTTTTTGATAGAATCCTCGAGCACATTCTGCAATTTCTGTCTTTGTTGAATGCCTATTTTTAATGTAGTGACATCTGAAAACCCGAAGATCACGAGCAGTCAGAATTGGTCTTTGTCCTTTCCCTTTACAAACAGGGGTATTTCCACTTGTCCTTTACCTATTATTGCTATGAACCGTAGATGATGAAAGTCCAAGAATCCTGGCTATTTCATCCTGAAATAGGTTGCTTCTAAATTGTTGGATTATTCTATTGTGCATATCTTGGCCCACTGCCTTGCCTCGACCCATGTTGTAGTGTAAATGAGTGGCCGCAGATTGCAGTTGGCATTTAAAGAGGGAAAAGTTATGACCGTAATGCTCTCCAGAAGTTTCGAGAATATTCATGTCACTTCTCTGGCTTCCAGTGCAGTCTTTCCTTCCGTCCCAACTATTATGGTGCATGTTGCCAATGGGAATTTTATTAAAAAATTATATAAGACCAAAAGAGAGATCAGCATTTATAAAGTGTACATATTTTACTTCAGTCACTTCAAACGTATTTATTATTTGTAATTTTGCTTATATATATTTACTCAATCTTATTTTATTTGCATTTTGCATATTGTCCCAACTTTTATGGAATTGATGTTTGCAGTTTGATATACCAGTACCATGATTTTGTCAGTAAAGTCGTAAAACCCTGAGAACATGAGAACATGCTCTGTCATGTTAACACTTTACATGCTATATTTAAATTTTTTATAGATTTTTCTTCATTAGAAATAGACTTTATCAAGAACTTCAAGATCTAATTAAAACTCACTTAAAATTAGAACCTAGCATCTTATAATGAAGAAATGATTTCTTTTAAATGAAATTTTGCATATTTTTGTTAAATCCATTTTATTTTTTGTAATTGGCTATATAAATTTTACGTCTTAATTTGTTTTGTCGTTGTCTGCATAAATTATAAACGGAATCACTCTATTCTGCTGCAAATCTGAAATGATAATAGAAAGATGATTATTAAATGCACGTTAAGGAGCACCTCTTTTATCATTTGTGTTTTTTTTTTTTTTTTTGGAAATACTCCTGTTAACATATTTTATTAACTATTAAATCAATGAGCTTTGTTTTATGTTCTTAAGAAAAGTGAGCTGGTGCATTTCCTATAGTTTATAATTAATTATAAGCAAAATACTAAAGTATGTTTCTTTGCATGAAATCAGTTATTAAGAAAGAAAAACTGCACAAATTCATTAAAAAGGGGCAGATTGTTAATTTAAAAGATGATAGTGGTTTCCATAATATAAGAGCTGTATTTTTATAATACATTCCTAGTGATTCATTTAAATTTCTCATTATTCGAAGTAATGAAAGAATTAAATTTATCCATGAATTATTAGGATTATTATTATTATTAATATGATTATTGTAATTAGAGAATGTTTTCACTTCTCTTGTTAATTTTTTCCTATGATTTCTTCAGAAATATGAAATAGTGAAACAACTTTTGATATCTGTATACTATTTTAGTATTCTTTGTAGCAGAAATGAGCTCTTGCTGGTCAGTTCATTGAAATTATTATTAATTTGAGATTCCTCCTTCTCTCATAAAAAATATGCCTTCAGGAATGAAGGAGAAAGCCCAGAAAAAGAATGTAAGCATCAATTGTGGATGTTCGTGACCACAATTTAAATCATTCAGAAAGAAAATGTACTTGGAATATTAAGAATAGATCTTCTTTTATGCACAGTCTGCTTTGTTTCATTATGAAGATTAGATTAAGGTAAAAGAAGCAAAATTTGTAAAATAGAATTAAATAATACAATAAGCAGTGTAGGCATATCTAAATAGCTGTATACTTTAATTTTTTGAATGACATTTTTTTCATCGTTAATCATTGAAAAAAAAGAATCTGAAATTTTGCTAATTAAAACCTTTTAAAAGAACTATTAATGTCATGTGTCTCAGAAACTCATTCTTGGGAATGTAACACTTTTGCATTATTTTATTGCCTATGTCCTTCTCTGCACATTCAGATTAGGATGGCTGAAATTCAGCAGCCTTATTAATAAAATGGGAAATTTTAACAAAAATTACCAAAAACCCCCCCCCAAAAAACCAAAGAGAACACAATATTAGAGAACAACGCTGGAAGCAGAACTATAGAGAAAGAACAGAGATCAAGGCAGAATATTTAATTTGTGGTAAACACAAATAGAAGTAACTTTGTTAAGAAGTGTAACTTACATAAATTACTCTTATTTTTCTAGGACAATGAATTTATTCTTTTTAGGTTAGGCTAGGTTAGAGATTATAAGTTTTATAACAATGGCTATATTCAAGTTGATATAGCCAGAGAAGCACTGAGATGTGCATAATTCGGTGGCGAAGTATGCATGACATGTGGACTGAAGCCATAATCTAAGGAAGTAAGCCTAAGCAGCCTCACTTTCTCATTGACTCAGGGATGCAGCAGCGTTCCTAGCAGCTTGCAAGCTCACTCCCTTATCAACAGGAATTGCCATAATTAACTTATAGGTTTTAGAGAGACTTATCTCCAATTTAGGATATTTTACATCATTGTGGTAGTATTTACATCATTGTGTGCTAAATTTTAACTTTATAACTTATTTCCAAGTTGGCTTTGTCAATAAAAACTAAAACTAAAATCAAAATTTTTCACTCTAAATGACAAATTTCTTGACTGAAATTGATAAAATTTGAACTTTTTATCATTTTTGTATGTAAAGCACCAGTTATGTCATGTATACTGACGAGTATCCATGAAAATTTTCTCTTCGCAAGAAAAAAATTCCAAAGCTTCAGTAGTCACCATGCAAATTTCCAGGTGATTATGAACAAGATTGACTCCTGTAGAGTTTTTGAAATGTGAACTTTAATTATAGACACCCTTTTTTATATCATTTGCATAATGTTTTAGAATTGTTTTAAAGTAATTTCATACTGGTTACAAAGGAAGGGTGTTTTAATTTTCTGATGGAAAAGTTGATCATCAAATATATACTGCAGCAGGCTCACGTAATCTGTCTCATTCTCTAATTTGCCGTAATATGTTATTTATCACCCAGTATACTGTGAATTACAATATATTACTCTCTGATTAGGGATTAGATTTCTTGGATTTAAATGATCATCTGTTTAGGTTTCTTCCTTATAATGTTAACTGTATTACAACTTCGAATATAGTCAGTCTTGCTATGATGCGGTACTCACACAACAAGGTTTCCATATTATCCAGATCAAGGTTTGGGACAGTCTTCCTATAACAATGTTAGAGTGGCCAAAAATTCTTTCCAATATTACAAAATTTTGTTAAAAAGAACTATTACAGTATGAGCCGCATGGTTGGTCATAAGAGAAAGACAAACTCATGAGGAATTTTTTACAATGTCAATAACTTCTACTTGTGTAAATGAGAGAGTGAGATAAAGCAAGAGAGATTGAAACAATAATTGAAGAGTGATTTTGTCAAACGTTGAAAGTGCCAAAAAAAAAAACTGATTTAACTGAAGTTTTATTGTCAGTAATATTTTAATTTATTCACTTGGAAAAAACACAAAAAACCTGTATGGGAGATTCAAACTCGCAATGTTCAGTTTCATAGGCACCTTAACCATTATGCCACCTCTTCAGTTATAATTAATGCAACTCCTTAGGTAAACAAGTGGCATAATGACCTTTGACCTTGATATTTTTTTTTTATAAAGACGAAGATGTATTGACCTAACCAATTTACTCGAGTTATTTTCAGATGGCCCTCAACATATATGTTTAAAGCCCATCGAAATCGGTGGGACAGAGGTTGTGGCTTTCTTTTGTAAAATCGAAACTCAGTACAGGCTTAAATTTTCTCACTTAAGTATTTTATTGGGAAATAAGCACATTGTAAATCAACATTTTACTTCAAACCATAAAAAATAGCTCAAAAATGGTCTATGAAGGTTATCCTATGCCATTCCTCAGAAGTTTAAATTGTTGATGAAAATAGGAAAGAAAGTATTGTTAATATTTTCATCAATAATTTAAACATTTGAGGTATGATATATGATAAACCTTCATAGACCATTCTTGAATTATTCTTTAATGAATGTTATGCCATTAAGAAAGATAGTTTCAGGCTGCAAACGAGCTAGCTTCTCTAACCAGCCCAAAGGACATGTAGATAGTGTAGTGCTTCAATGTCCACTGTAGCTCAATTGGTTAGGGCATCAATGTGATAAACTTAAAGGTTCCTGGTTCGAGTCCAGGTAGTGGAATTTTCTTTCCTATTTTCATCAATAATTTTTGAAAGATTGTATTTGTAAGGGCTCTCCAGAAAACAATCTCCAGTGGGCTGGCAAAAGAAAACAAGAAGGAAAGAAACATGTTTAACACGTGCATGTGTTTCTTGTAATATTTGCACAATTTCTCGAACAAATCCATGATTCAGATCGAGGCACAACAAATTCATGATTCAGATTGATTCATCACAGCATTGCCCAAAGTTTTGTATGTCCTCAACTCATAGTGCTGCTCGCCAGCTCCTCATTAAGCTTGAATCGCTGTTTACCCAGCTATACTTTTGTGTTTGCAAACAGATGACAAATGCTGGGTTCAAGATCTGGATCGTAAGGTAGGCAATTGAATACTCCCATTGGAATTGCTTGAATACAGCTTGTGTAAGTATTTCTGTACACAGGTACAAATTGTCATGGAAAAGGACTAAGCCTGATGTCGTCATGCCTTCCCATCTTGTTCTGAATCACCTTTCATTATATCATTACCTGAATTACATTACACAGTATCCTTTCACATTTGGTTGAAGCTTTGGTGGTGAAGGCCAAGTTTGTTTCCTCACTACAGGAATAGCATTAGGTAAAATGGCTCTATTGACAGTGTGGAGCTAGCCAAATGGCTACTGTTCATGTCTTAACAAACAACGCTTGCCACACAAACTACCGAAAGTGTTGTTTATAAGTCTACCAGAGGTTGGTATCCCAATAGCTTATTTGCATGGAATTTACTTTTTTTAAATTGAAAATTTGAATATAATTTAACTCCCTAGTTATTTCACAGATATCTTTAATTTCAAAGTCCACTATGTTTCTCATAGGTTAGAATTTTAAAAAGATAAGTTTTGAAAATTAGCATCCCAGGTTGGCACAATGGCTATCACACAGAACATAAGACAATGATAAAAATCCCAAACCGTGTTATTGGTTGCTAATGGGTTAATAATTTTCTTTTCTTTTCCATATTTAGTAAAGTTTCAACATGTGTTGAGGTGAAACCTCCTCTGCCCAGTACTAATCCTTTGATGATGGCTCAAGAAATTGCTTTGAATGCTCAAAAGGATCGAGAACATGGTTTTTCAGGTGGGTTTTTTTGACTATCCAAACATTATTTAGAGTACGGTACTTGAATTGTTTTGTTTTAATGGGTTAAGAACTATTTTTCAAAACTTTCAAAGTAACCTTTCAAAATCTTGGTTTCACTTTGATTTATTTTTCTAATTTGGCTTCTTATTATTTCTTCTTAAGTAAGTACAGGGATCCAAAAGTAACAGAAAAAATAAAAATTCAATAATTCGAAAAGTATAGACAGTAGCACGATGTGGTTTTCACAGAAATGCACAGGAAGACATGGGAAATTTTTTTATAATGAAAAATTTTATGGCCTGAAAAGTTGCATTTGTCATTGACAGGTGGTTCTGTTGTGGGCCACTACTCAAATAGTGTGACACTTTGAAGATTGATCAATCTGAAGGATCACCAAGGTCTTAAAGACCACCCACCTTATCACTTTTGGTTATGGGGCTATTTAAAGTCACAGCTTTACACAGGTCAGCCGACATCATTGAGCATGTTGAAAGCTATTTACCATCATGTGATAGGAATTACAGCTGAAATAATCTTTGATGCTGTGCAGAGTGTCATGCCACAGCTGACAGTCATTGAAAAATTTGTAACACTAGCTGTATTGTGAACTATGCTGTGCCACTGTACAAACTACTGACAGAACTGAAGCACTACTTGCTTGTAGCAAATGTAACTATTCTGTCAAAAAAATTTCTTGTTATTTAAAAAAAAATCACATTTCTTTTTTCTTTTTGTGCATTTCTGCGAAAACGGCATTGTGTTACTATCTATACTTTCAAATTATTGAATTTTTACTTTTTCTGTTATTTATAGATCATTTGTATTTCTCTGTATTTGTTTGCAGTACTAAAAAAAATTTTTTTTCTATAATACTTTGCTTATACACTTATTACTAAATACCACTAAATATTACTAAATACTAAATACTCAAGAAATTACTTTCAAGAAATTAAAATTTTATATGAATATTATTACCCTCGTAAGCCTAGTGATAAATACATCTTCTTGGATCACAAATTCTAGTCAGTCATTTACAGTAAGAACATTTCAGAGTAAAATGCTTGGCCACATCTTCATTTGCAGTGAAGGGAGAAAATGAATATCTGCTGCACTTAAAATACCAGTTAACTCTTTAAATTTGCAAACTTTCCAATTTTGAGATATGATTTTGATGAATGAAAGCATTAAAGTCATCGTATGAAAACAAACAACTATGGCAGACGACACACTGATAAAGCTACTTTCATGAAACCAGCCTGTCTTGAATCCATACACTGATGAAACTGATCAGTTTAATGTACGGTAATCATTTTTTATACCATAAGCACGGGTGACTTTGTGACGCATTTTCAGATCTTCTCATAAATACAAGGGAAAATCAAAAAGTAACATTATTTTTTAAACAAAAACATTGTAGTAGGTCTGGGAAAAGTTGATATACTTTTTGAACTTGTTGCCTTCTCATATCATTTAAAAGCACCGTGAAGGTGCTGACGCCTAGTGGAGGTGTGCAGTCACAATCGGCAAGATGGCATCGTTGATCATATCATTCACACTGGAAGAACTAAGAGCTGTAATTCGTTTCCTTCATGTGAAAGGTCTTCCACCCAAGGAAATTCACAGTGAAATGCAGAAAGTGTACAGCAAATGGCCTATGCAAATGTGTGGGCATGGTGCAAAAAGTATACCAAGGGAAGAACGAGTTTCGTTGATGAAGCCTGCAGGAAACGGACTTCAATGCGATGGCCATTCAAAAACTTGTATCACAATGGGACAAATGCATTAATCTCAATGGCTCATACGTAGAGAAATAACCAGAACATTCATGTGTACTTTGTTTATTTTGTTTGTTCATGTCTGCTCCAGCACTTTCTTAAAAAAATAAATAACGTTACTTTTTGATTTTCCCTTGTATCTAAAATTTCTTGAACGCAAATTTAAGTTGGTGCTGACTGTGCTAAAAAATCTTTAAGCTTATGTGTGCTTTTTAACCAGCACGCCGTTAGCGAGAAAGCATGCTTGTAGCTCTAGTACTCTGATGATGACTTTGCAGGCCATTTGACATCAAGTTTTACGTCACTTCCTTTATCATCTAGTTCCCTCATTCAGGGGGAGATGCAAGCTGGAAAAAGGAAGAAAAAGGTCAGTTCCTCTCAATTCCTGACGTGATAGTTTGACGAGAATGTCGCCCCAAGTAGCCATCACTCTCTTTATGGTGACTTTTCCAGGGAAGAGTTCATCCTCAAAATTTACGAGGACATAGTTGTCAATGTTCTACAATCTAGTGCTCTTTTAAATTGTTGACAGCACATAATCTTCAATTCTACTCTTCTATGTTCTTGCCGTCGTCATAGCCTTGCAGAGATGACATATCACTATTATCATCACTTCTTTTCATCACCCAAGTCTGGAGCTCTTTTGAAGCTTTTCTCTCAAATGCTGAAAGCTTTGTTTTCTCTGTGGTGAATCTATACGAATTTGATTGCTTGTCAGTCAGAATATCAGATTACTCTTTTTCCTGGAGGGACAATCAGCCTTTTATGCCTCTGAGTACACCTATGATCTTCGAGGAGTTATCAAGGAGTATGACCAACCGTAACAACTATAAAGTTTTCACAATGAGCCCTCATGTGGGTTATAAGGGTGTTCATGAGCTTTTGGGGCAGTGAATTCCTCTATTCCATTAAGACTTAAGACCATTCTGGGCATTGGCAAGTTTCTATAGGAGGGATATGCTACAATTGCCTTCCTAGGCATTCTAGACATATTCTCTAGCAGATTTCTCAAACTTTTGGAGCCAGCTTGGTTCCAACCAGTTTGCAGCCCCCCCACTCAAGAACAAACCCTACACTTTATGTCCTTACTTTACATTATGTCCTTACACATGTTCCATATCTGGAAGCCATTAAACAAAGTTTATTCACCTCTATTGAACCTAAGGCTACTACCACCGCTACAAATTGCTCCAACACCCTCTGGGAGGGGGGGGAGGTGAAGATGCCTACCTTGGCTTGAAAGGGTAAGAAAGTGATGATGCCATCAAAGGAAGGGGGGGGGGTGCCACCTTTAGCTAGAAAGCCAATAACCATTCCTTTTTATATGTCTGATAAATCGCTCCATTTCTGCATGGCAACGATTGAAATGTTTTTCGAATACCTACAACACACTGTACACATTCACCAAAACTGCTGATGATATATCATTTATTTAGTGCCTTCTGCGATTGGTAATTTAGTGCTGGCATCATAAATAGGAGGTGGTGATCACATTAATGTGACATGATTTTTTATATTGTTAGTTAGATATTATGGACAGTCTCGCTCTACTAATACATAATCAGTGTTTCATATCTTGGATATTTTTTGTGGTTAGAGACTTTTCTCTTCCTATCCCAACTCCCCTGCATAACACGTTAATGAAGTTTTACCTTAGTCTAACCAAGAATTCATTTACACCTCATTGTTTGTAATGCAAATCATTCATACATACCATTTTAACATTGCTACAGCCATGCTATCTGACAGCTATGCTGTGCAATTCTTGGAAACTTCAAATTTGTGGCATGCAAAATTTCACTTTTTACATCTTTTATATTGGCTTAACCCTTTCTATTTCAGAAGTTCGTATAGTTGGAACACATCAATTTTAAGTTTACTTTTAAGTGATTTGCTTAATTGATTTTTTTAATATTACAAAACATTATGGAATTTTTATAATGTATTTTTCAATAAAGAATAGTCCATCATGATTGTATTCCAAATCTTGAGTGAATTGGCATCTGTATATTTGTATCTGTTTAATATATTGGCATTATATTAAACAGATACTTCAAGAGTGGTTCAAAATATTCTACTTCTCGGATAAAATCTGGCTTATTATTAAAAATAAAAAAAAATGCGCTGGATATTGGATATTGCTGTGAAATGATCAACATTTTATCCCTTTATAGTAGTACTTCATTAAAATAATGAGGTGCAAAAGGATTAAGGGAATTTTTTCCTGTTTGGCATGTAAAAGGGGATTTCCTCTTTCAATTGAAAGTGATTATCAAGTGACAAAAGGGGTGGGTATATTTTTAGAGTTACTCCAGTGAAAGAGTTAGGACAAAAGGGGGATAAATGGAGGGGTTATGAATAGAGTTTAAGGTTGCTCATTTTTTCTTGCTTTTGTTGAATTTCCAGGGGATAAGGGGTTTAGAAAGATGGAAGTGTCATAATTCATACTCTCTTATGCTTTTTTTTTAACCTTTCCCTTTTTTCCAAAATTGAACAGGAAGGTATTTTCAATACATAAACCATACTCCTGTTCACAATTGTTAAAGAAAATTATTTTTTATTATTTTTAATTTTAAATCGCCAAATCTTTACTATCATCTTTATTTATTTATTTGTTTGTTTATTTGTTTATATAGCCCTTAATTCCATACTAGTACTCTCGACCCCCCCCCCCCCTAGTCATAATTAGCTTGCATGAAAGGCATTTTTATCTAACTCGGGAAATATTTATGTACCTAAATCTGGTAGAAACTACTGTAATAATAGTAGTTCTTATCGTGGTATTTCCATTTGGGCTACTTTGCCATATGAAATTCAGGAGAGTGTGATACTTTCTAAGTTTCGTAGAAATTTAAAGTCTTATATAATGTCATCTTCACCTTTGTTATCATAAGCTGATTGCATTATAATCTGCTGTTAGTTGATTAAGTAATCAATCTAACCTATTACTAACAGTGATTTGATTACATTCTAATATGTAATCTGTATAATTTGTGTTTTATTTGTCATTTGATTTCTGTAGGATGTCGCCTAGGACCTTACTTGTCAGACCTTATTTGACCATACCAGGTCCCAGGCGACACTGTAAAGTTTGTTCTCTAAATAAATAAATAAATAAATTTAAATTACTGTTAGTAAAAAGGTTATAACTGCATTTAATTTCCTTATACAGACTAATAAGAGTTGAAGGGGAATAATAAAAGTGTTCATCTTTTTTTAAATTCTGTGACAAAATTTAAATATGATTTTATCTGGTTTAAGAAACCTTTAATAATCTGCAATTTTGTTTCATTAATTTTTTACCATTGGCTTATGCCAATTTCTTACTTAGTTTTTTACCCATTGGTCCTTCAGTTCTTTGTCCAGATTGGCCCATATATACAGGGTGATTCAGAAAGGTATGCCAAGAATGAAATACCATGTACAGTTTGTAGCGGGGAACAATATTTTCCCTAAAAACATGGGTCCGGAAATGCATCCTTACAGAGATAATGCAACTTCTACGAGGTAGGAATGGATGTGCGTTACCCGGACGGCAATGATAGGGTTCATATAAATTAGGATCTAAACATGTAAATTGTTCGTGTTCTCTCCTTTAAAAGAGAGGAAACGAAACATGTAACTCCACTGTCGTACCAATGGATCGCTTGACTAATGCGGAGCTGGCGGACATGCATCTCGTCTACGGCGAGGCACAAGGTAATGCTACTGAAACAGAAAGGATTTACTAACAGCATTTGGAGAAGTCAGTGATTCTCCGGACATCTTCACCAGAGTTCGCGAGAATCTCCTCTGCAGACTAAACACCTGCATCGAGGCTCAGGGTCGGCATTTTGAACACTTACTGTAATGTCATTTCTACCTCATACAAGTTGCATTATCTCTGTAAGGATGCATTTCCGAACCCATGTTTATACGAAAAATATTGTTCCCCGCTACAAACTGTGCATGGTGTTTCATTCTTGACCTACCTTTCTGAATCACCCTGTATATTGAACCTGTTATATTTGCATTCCTTGTATTCTGCTGAATGATGGCCACAAGTTGACCGAAATTCATATATGGTGCATTAAAATTCGTTCTATGTGGACAGAGGTATTTTTTCTTCTTTCATTCAATATTTATAATATACTAGCTACCCGGCCATGCATTGCTGTGGCTTAGTCTGGTTAAATGGAAAAGAAGGCAACACATGACAATTTTCATGGTGATCAGTTGAACGGTATAAAAAATGACATGCTGCAGCGCCATCTAGAAATGGCCTTCAGTAAAATGGATAGCATAAAAACCTCTCCATGAAAAAACACTTACATGTGCCAACTTTCATGGTGATGGGTCAAATGATGTTGGAGTTTATCAATCTCATATATACCAACATCCATTTTTATATATATAAATACATAAATTTTAGATCCATCCCCAAAATTTAGTATATTTAAAATTTATTATCTTATTTCATAATTTGTAAGGTTATTTGCATATAAATGTGCATTTAATGTGTATATAAACTCATTGGACATACTTGTTAACCTATATTAATTCCGGATTAAGAATTTTATTATCACTATGTGAGTTTCCTGAGTAAGCATTACTATTTCTCAGTGTAATCGCCTGCTACATTTATGCATTTCTCCCAATATTTTACAAGCACCTTGAATACCTTCAGCTTAAAATTTTTAGTCTTTGCGTTGCAACCATTTTGCACAGCATCCTCTCACTTCTTCATCACTGCTGAAATACTGACCTCCCAAGAATGCTTTCCAGGGCTCAAAGAGATGAAAATTGTTTGAAACAAGGTCAGCAGAGTACGGTAGACGTGGCAATTGCTCCAACCCAGTTCTTGATAGTGCAGCGTGTTCTGTGTGAGGTCAAGCATTGCCCTGTTAAAAAAATATTCTTCTTGATGAAATCACACTACTTCTTCTTTTTAAAGATTCTGTATGTCCATAGAATCAAGCAGTAACAGTGTTGACTGTTATACTGTGGAAATCTTCGTGAATAACATCCTGCTTGCTCCAAAATACACTTACCATCAATTTACTGACAGAGCTGAAACATTGAAAGACTGAGTGTTTCTTTCCTGAAATGTAGCTGAGCTTTCCTGTAAATTTCAGCTAGTTTCACCCCTTCATTTACCGAAGCCTTTATCACAATACACTTTTTGGGACTCACGCTGAAACCTTCGGTCATCGTTTTAATTACCAGTCACTTATATAGTGTGACAGAATACACTTGGAGCTTCACATGACTGACAACAGATTGCGCAGACAGTTTTATTTGCCTCTGAGAAAATAAGCTCCCAAGTTTCCTTGAACACCTACATATATTAAAGCAAAACGTTTATTTTTTTTATAAGAGCTGTGTTAATCCTTGAAGTGCAACTGTTTAATTTTTTTAGGTCATTAAAACACACACAAATGTTTCTATATTCAGAACATAAAGTTAGTATTCCTGAAATAATCTATGAATTCCTGATGGGTATGGGATATCTCAAAATAAAAGTATATTTGATGTTTAATCTGCATCTTTTATCTTCTGGCATTAAGAGAAAGAAAACTATTACCGGTAATTATAAAGTAACCCACACAGAACAAACAAAAGATGATCCCAATGGCAGAGATAGAATTTCAAATGAACCTTGTGGAATATTTTGAAATAACAACTGCCATAAGCAAAATTGTTGCATTTTTAGTTTGTAATGTACATGATATTCTGTATTTAAGAGTTTTCTTTTAACCTGAAAAAGAGTTTTCTTTTAAAATGTTATTAAGAGGCTAGTCCAGAAAGCTTTTAATTCTTTATCATTTATCAACTTTTAATTGTTTTATTTGAAATTCTTTTTCCTGTCATATAGAAATATCCACAATATTCATACATGATTTTAGTGTATAGAATCAATTGACATTTTCTCTAATCAATATGTAAGCACAAGCCAAAGCAATTAACTCCATAAATAAAAAAGTAATGAGCTTGTGATGAGCTCGTACACATTTAGTCAAGCAATTCAGCTTTATAAAATTGTATATGGAGGTTAAATAATTTATGTAATGGAAGTTAAGCAATCCACTTTTATGTAATGGAAATTAAGTAATTGTGTTTTCTGAAAAACTAAGCACTAACCACAATAGTGGTTTGGAATGGAAATTAAGATATTCACAAAAAGTGGAGAGAATCAGTTTGGCTTCTGAAAAGCTCATATTAATCTATTGACATCTTGTACTTTACAAATTGGCATTGTTAAGTTGTTTTATAAAATGTACTGTTTTAATTATTTCACAAGTGGTAACCTGACACTTCATATAAAATACCTTTGTATAGGTATTGAGATTTCAGTTAGAGATTCTTTCCCCTTTAAAATGTTACATGTAAATCATATTTAAAAAGCAAAAGGGGCTTGGAATTAAACGAGGAAGAAAAAAAAAAAAAGAAACTAGCTTAGGAGAACCTTAAGCTATCTCTCGGAAAACAACAAAGGAATATAAATTTCATAAAAAAAAAATCTTTTCTGCTCTTTATGAAACGTTTTTCTTTCCTGTCAGGAAGACCAAAGAACATGGTATTTAGACACCTCTATTGAAGGGTGTGAGTTCTGTTGGCCGACACTTCACACATGATGACTTGACAGTAATGAGTATTAATTCATGGCTATTTAATGTTGGATCAAAAATTACAAAGAGGAAAGAAGCACAGGAAGGAGAAGAGTTGGTGGGGGGAGAATAATAATAACATCTACGGGTGTGAACGGAAGGGGTTTTACTGCCTAGAGGAAGATAAGCAAGACACGCAAATGAATATTTGCAGCCCTTGGTAAAAGGAAGAGCACTTTTTTCCCCCAAATAAAGGTGGATTGAGTGAGTGAGAAAAGAAGCATCTCCTTTTGTGTGAAATAAAGTTAGCTGCAAATTACAAACTTCAGGGAGGTGGGGACATGAAAGAGAAACTGATCATTAAAAATATACTGGCAGTGGATCTTAAGAATGTTGTCAGTATGTGAGTTGAGAATAAAATTCATAAAATTTCAGGTTTTGCTATTGTGTGCTTCCCTTTGTAAGTTGTTTTTTTTTTTTTTTTTTTTTTTTTTTTTTTTTTTTTTTTTTTTTTTT
>JAHWFO010034640.1:4974863-4985823 GCA_023313115.1 Rhysida immarginata | reverse complement strand
TTTTTTTTTTTTTTTTTTTTTTTTTTTTTTTTTTTTTTTTTTTTTTTGTAAAAATCATTGTAAAATGTTTATTGAGCATTTTGTACCAATTTGCTTTTAAAGAGAACATTGTACATTAACATGAATGTGTGCATGTCTGTTTTTTTTTTTGTTTTTTTATTTAATTATACTGTGTAAATTTTTTAAATAAAAATTGTTATATTGTACCAAAGAATTATAAGCCATATAAAATTTATCATAAGTATATTTGTTAAAATCGTATGTTCAGCATTACATTCTGTTGTGCCATTTTAAAATCGACATTAAGTTTTTATTACATTTCTCTCTTTTCTATTTCTTTTTTACCTCTTTTGGTGTCTGGGATGTTGTATCTATTGAAAATTTAACCTAGCATACCGAGGTTAAAGAAACAAGCATTAACCACTATGCCCTGAGCAGGATTCGAACCCGTGACTTACTGGCCTGGAGAGCGATAAGACCTGCACCTTAGCACTCTCAGCCACCAACCTGGCATTTTATTATATTTAGTTTGATTTTTGATTCATGTTTGTGTTTTTCCCCTCTTGCTTAAATTTGACAACAGTATACAGGATATTTCTAAATGGAAGGATAGTAAGTGCCTAGCATGATCCTTTGCATGATGACGAACTTAAAATTTCTTATGCAAAATGTTCAAATTTTAAGGGTTTAAACGTCACGCGAAGTTTGCTAGAAACTTGGCAGAACACATCATTCAATCTCTCCAATTGCCTCTATTTTCTCATGATGTAGCACAGGTTATTATGTGATAGGGAGAGGTGCTGGTGCAGAAAGTTCATAAATGACATGTTTTTTTTTTAGATCTTAAATTTTGAGGTTTAGACATTTTCAATAAGGAACTTTTTGCTTAGATTGATGCATGGAATCACACTATTGCCCTTCCATTTAGAAACACCGTGTATTCTAATGTATCCCAAACTGTGGTCTGCAGTCTGGTAACTGTCTACAGGAAAAAAATACTGGTCCCCAGAATATATTAATGAAACAAAAAAAATTACTGTTTCAGCCTAAATTCACAAAAACTATGCTCATTTTATTCTATGGGGCAGAGCAGTCCGCATAAAAATATTGCAGTTAAATAAACTTCGAGTAACTTTGGTATATTCTGATCATACGAGGACTGAAAAACGTTTTTTCTTATTAATAGTCAAAATTTGAAAAAGCTTATTTTAAATCTGTTGTTTACCAATGTTAAAATTTGAAAATGAACGTATGTTGAATTAATTTATATACATTGGACCACCGAATAATTGGACCAGCCACCTATTTAGCCAAATTCCCATATCCCGAATCAAATGTATATCTTTTGTATTAATTTGCGCCGCATATTGGGACCAATCCGCCGGTTAATAGAACCAGTTAAGAAGAATTTAAGTGTTGTTTTGGTGTCAAGATCCGATCATTTCAGAAAAAAATTCAGAAAAATTTCAGCATTTAAACCGCTTGACTGTACCTTACTGTATTCTGATTGGTACTCTGATGCTTAGACGATTTCTTATTGGATGGTACTACTGGTGCAACTGCATAAAAGATGAAATGAAATGCAGACATATACTACAATATAGTATTTGTATTTTACAGTACAGTATTTTATTAACAGTGTTTACTTACCTTTGTATTTGCTTATTTATATTGTACAGTATACTTATACATGTATATGTATAGTATTACAGTGTATTCTAACTTCTAATTTGTGTATAATACATTAATGCAGTAAGTGAATAACAGTGTATTGTTTTTTGGGTTTTTTTTTTCGTTCAAATGTTTTGGTTTTTTTCATTTCCGGTTAATGGGGTCAGCCGCTGAATCGGGCCATTTTATTTAAATCCTGATGTAGTCCGATTATCTGGAATCCACTGTATAAATTTACAGAATGGATGATTCTAATTAAAATCTTCTAAAGTTTTGGTATTATGTCTTTGAAATTAAAATTAATTATTGAGTTTTGAATTAAGCTTACTTTGTTAGAATTGCAAATCTTAAATGGTGAAACTATTAATATTTTATTTTTTGTTCCTATTTTTTTTGTATATTATGCATTAGAATATTTCATTATGATGATTTTAGATTATATAAAACAGTTATAAAAATAATAATTATATACTTATTACAAAATGCATTTTGCCTTTGAAAATAAAATGATGATAATATACAGTTATTATTTAGAATTTGAAGTAAATTATATGCTTACTCTGTTAAATATAAAGCCAAAATAATTCTTTGTAACTTTTTATATTTAAAAGTTTGAATTTCCTTAAAAAGAGGATTGGACTGAAATAAGTCTTGAATTTTTTTCCTTATGATGCAAAAAATAGAAATTATTTTAAATTACATTAATTATTTTTTGTGTAGATATGCATGAAAAATTTTGATTGTCACATTCACATTTTCTGAACTTCTCTCTTGTCCAATAGAAAGAGTGATGCCATGGTTGTGATACATTGAATGACAGCAAGTATAATTTTTAGCAACATTGGTGCAATAATTAATATGAAAAGCAAAATATCTTTAAAAATTCTAGAGAAACTCTTTTCTTCCATTGTTTGCATCGCATTCATAAAGGGGGAGGATGAGTTAGGGATAGAGACCATGAACTCTTCCTCAAAATCACCATCCTTTTCACCCCCCCCCCCCCCCCCCAAAAAAAAAAGAAAAAGAAAGATGAGAAAAAGAGGGGGTAGGAGTATATGATTAAAGTAATAATCACACCGGCAGTTGAGTGGTACGTGTTTCATTTTTGGGCGGCCGCTCGAAAACACAAGGCTGAATGTGTCAAGTAATGATAGCCTTGGCCATCACCTGTCACACGCTATGTCTCTATCCGATTCAATTAGGCATCATAAACCATGTTCGGAACAAGAAAGGTCACTTCCCAGGTTTAAAGTGAGCCTTTCTCCATTGAGAACAAGCAACTGTTTTTGTTCCTCTTGGCCCCATATCATTATATTCCCAATAATAATAATAACAAAACGAGAGAAAAGAGGATGGAAAAAATTTTTAGCACGTTTAAAAAAAAAATGGAATTGGCTGATGGTGCATCCCAGAGTTTTGAGTTAATCACCAGCTCTTATTCTAGAATTTCTTCTAACCACAATAATTTTCCATGCCAAACAATCTGGTAATTACTAATTTGTGACACTTTAGTCGCAGCCTGCTGTGGTTATCAATTTTTGTGTTTTTGTCTGCCAGATGCTGATGCTTTCATGTTCAAGACCTTTCATTTTCATTCTCTGAGGCTATGTGATCATTTTTACTTTGTATTTTTTTACATTTCTGCAATTTTTTTCTTATATATTTTTTTAAAAAGATACATGCAAATTTTTTTAAAAATCATAAAACGAATGCAGGGTTTTAATTCTAAAATTTTACTGCCAAAGCAGGAGTAAAATTATACATAGATCTTTAAATTTTAATTTATAAAGAGGAGACAAACTTTTATTTAAAAAAAACAAAAAAAAAAACTTGATTAATAAAAACTGATTAATTGTTTTTATTATTCAAGTTCATATCAGATAGCATTAATAAAATAACAATTTTGATATAAAATTTGAAATTTATTATAATTTAAAAAAACAAAACAAATACTTTGATTATGCTTAGTATGATACTATTGTGAAATTACAAGTCTTGGGTTTATATTGTGATAGTTTACAGTAATTGGAAACGATACATAAATAATATGAGGTCCTGACAGTTTTAATCTAATTTGGTTTTAAATTTTGAATTACAGGCTTAGAATTTTAAGCCTTTCTTTATAGCCAAGGAATTTTTCCAACATTTAACATGTGATCATCTATGGAGTCCAAATAATTGTTTTATTATACATGTATTAATCATTTCTGCAGCCATGTTGAAATAGCAAAACAAAAGTTCTACCAAAGATGAAATAATTTGTCAGAACAAATATTTTGTTGTACTTTAATTTTTAAGATTATACAGTTCAAAACATGTACTTATTGCACTGTATCATATTTTGGGATTTGCTTACTAATTGCACGATGTGAATTATACATTCATAAGCTGAAGTCTTCTTATCTTTTAATAAAACTAAATAAAGCTGAAATTAAATGTGAACTTCAGAGCATTATATGAAATTCTATTTTCTGTGAACTGAAAGATGCAGAACTAGTCCCAGTAGACACAGCAGGATGAACAACCAAGCAATTTGGCATGGTTTTTTTCTCACTCGTTGCTTGGGTGCCAGATCTTTAGGAATCTTATGCTTCAGGAAACTTTAAAAACTTTCTATAATACAGGCCAAACACAAAGATTGAAGCGATTTCGTGATTTTATTGTAGATTTATTATTTCACATAACATAACGAAACTTTACGGGCCATATGGATGAGGGAAGTATGATATTAAGTCATGTCTGAGAATTATATAGGATGTTAACTGTATGGCAAAATTTCAAGGGTTGTATGGCAAAAATTCATGTTTACTTGTATGGCAAGGGTTGATGGGGGAAGTATGATATTAAGTCATGTCTGAGAATTATATAGGGTGTTTACTGCATGGCAAAAATTCAAGGGTTGATTCTTTGGGTCATTTCAAGAATCTTTTGTCCTTTGATGATTTTCAGAATGCCACTTTGTTTTGAAGATTCAAGATTTTTTGACAAGAACAATACTGATATCTTTTAGCAACATTTTGATTTAGTTGAAAACTAAATTTAACACTTACTGTTCTTTTTATGTTGAAGTAGAAGGAATTGATGTGGATAACTTGTTGGACCATAAAAAGTGGCCTCGAGGATTACTAGTTAAGCCTTTTCTAGAAAAACTTCATGAAATGCAGATTTTTGATTCCAAGGAGGGGAATACAAGTAATACTGATTCTATTTAACATGGAGCTAAAACTATATTACCAAAATGTTAGAGGCCTTCGCACAAAATATACATTTGTTGAGGCAATCTCTGAAATGAAGGACAGTATTTTTTGTCTCTCCGAAACTTGGTTGAACGACAGTATTACTAACGAAATGATTTTTGGTGACAACTATCAATCATTTAGATGTGATAGAACTAACCGTACCAGAGGAGGTGGTGTTTTAATTACTATCCCTAAAAATATTCCAGCACAAAAACTTGACATTAGCTTTGACTGTTCAGGCATTGATATTATTGGCACTAAACTACGTATCTCCTCGTCTAATCTATTACAGTCTGGATATACAGGAGTAGTAATTTTTAACATATACATTCCTCCCAATACTCATTCTGATTCATTCAAACGATTTATGGATAATCTCGGTAAACTTATTCATACCTATGTTCATTCCAAGATCATTATTGTAGGGGACTTTAACTGTGACTCTAAGGATTGCAATGTGCAAAATTTCTATCAGAACAACAGACAATCATACCTCAATCTATTTATGGCTGAACACCAATTAATTCAAGGAAACATTATTTTAAATGATCACAACAAAACACTTGATAAAGTTCTAGCATTGTTAAAGAAGACAGCTACCATCCTGCACTAGATATCTGTGTCCCTTTACTATGTTATAATTATTCTTCTTGTAAAAATGATAAACCTAAGTTTAATTTCATAAAAACAGACTTTCCTGCTTTATACACTTTCATTAAAAATATTGATTGGGATTTTCTTAATAACATTCCTGAACCGGATCTGATTTGGAATAATATCCTAGATGTGATTAAGGTAGGGATTCTTAGGTTAGGATTCTAAACAACTCAGGAAAACAGCACCGAAGAAAGCAACATAATTCTTTTCCCTCCTGGGTATCAAATACAACTAGGATCCTATGGAAAAATAAAATTGAATCCCACAATAGATTTAAGAATACACTTGATTCGCTTGACTACGAACTTTTCAGCCAATGCAGGAAAGCTTTTAAAACCAGTTATAAGGATGATTATATTTCATACATACAAAATATTTTATCTGGCATTCATAAAGACCCTAAGCTGTTTTGGAAAGAAACTAATAAGTTATTAGGCCGTCAAAATAATGATACTAAAACATGTTACCAAAATGGCAAAAACTTCTTCACAGACTTATGCTCATATTTTCAAAAGAACCTTAATAATGATTCTGACAATGATTTAGATACCTCTACAATTAACTATTTAACCACTCTTCATTGTAATAATAATTTTAATAGTCATTTCAATGATATCACTCCACAAGAAATTATACTCCTTGGTAAATTCACCAAAGCAAGTACAAAGTGTATTTTTGAAGATATTCTTGATTTTATTTTCAAAGGACTGATAGAAACTCTTGCTGTACCTCTATCCATTCTATTCAATCATTCAATTTCCACTAGTAAATATCCTGTGTCTTGGAAAGTCTTCCCGATAGTTCCTGTCCCGAAGGTTAAAAATTCTTCGTTATTAAAACACTATCGTCCCATAACTATTCTCTCCTTTCCTGCTAAATTACTAGAAAGCTTCGTAGCGAAATATCTTCGTGCCCACTTCGCTAGCTTTAACATGGATAATCAGCATGGATTTGTGAAAGGTAAATCAACCTTAACTAATCTCGCTCGTCTAGCAATTGATATTGCTGATGCCACAGAATCTTCTTCCCAATTGGATGTCTTTTATGCTGATGTCAGTAAAGCCTCTGATTATGTAGTTCACAGGCAACTAATATATCAGCTTGACTGTCTGGGTATAAATACGTTGATAATATCCTGGTTGAGGTCTATGCTCTCTAACAGATGCTTTTATCTTTCCGACTCGCAGTCGGATCGTATCCTCGGCAGAATTGGTAGTGGAGTACCTCAGGGATCACCTCTTGGGCCCATTTTGTTTAATTTTTACATGATTGATTTAGGTCAATGTTTTATAAATGACTCTATCTCATATCTGCTCTATGCTGATGATTTGAAGATTTACTCCAAAATTAATAGTTTACCTCATGCTCTGAATCTTCAGGAGAAAATCACTAAGGTTCATCTATGGCTTGAAAAAAATGGTCATCAATTAAGTGCAGAGAAGTCTAGAATGATCAGAGTCACAAGAAGGACTAATTCAGTTAAATATAGATATACTCTACAAGGGTCTCTACTACAATTTGTTCCTTATACAAAAGATTTGGGCGTTTTCTTCAATTGTAATGGTTCCCCCAAATATCATTGTGAACATCTACTGTTGGAAATTACTAAAAAAACTGGGTGTTTAAAGAGGTTATATTACATTTACAAAAATTCTTATGCAATTTTTAAAATTCACCAAGCCGTAGTATTGCCAAGAATTTTATATAATTTACCTATTTGGTTCAGTGGTTTCTCAAACTATTACTTAAAAATTGCAAGAAAGCATGACTCCTTCATAAAATTTTGCTTATCAAACAACAAGACTGCTCATGAAAATAATGTATTGATGGATTATTCTCTGTTAACCTTAGATAACCTTGTATCAAAAAACTTAAATTTAACTCTTAGATTAATTTTAAATAACAAAGTAATTGATCCTTTTTTACTGAATAGAATAGGTATACAACACTATCGTCTAATAGCCGCTTACCTGTAAAGTTAACCACACAGATCTATCACACTGATAGCTGCAAGATTGACCCTGTTTATATTTTAATCAAAAATTACAATACTCAAGACCTTCACTCTTGTAACTTTATTAATATTTTTATGTAGCATGTATACTTTTATCTCCTATTTGGTTCTTGATGTTTTAACTTTGCAATATTATATCACTGTTCAACTTATTTCACCAATGATTGTAGATCACATTTCGCTGATTTATGTGTTTATTTATTTATTTTTATCCAATATACTCATTATATGTTTTATTTACTTTGTAATCCCTTCTGGGCTTCGCCTGTATGGGGGACACTAATGCCACTGTATGGTTACTGGTGTTAAATAATTATTATTATTATTATTATTATTATTATTATTATTATTATTATTATTACTACTACTACTACTACTACTACTGAAAACTGCCTTTTTTTTTAACACTCATACCAGGTTAGTGCAGGTATTGAAAACACTATCAGGTTACCCATGGATTTCATACATATTTTTGAATATGTCTTGTAACTTGTCATTTTCTTGCTTTGAAAGTTGATTATGTCTTTATTTTCTGTCTTTGATAGTTAAAGTTTTCTCAGTAAAGTTCTCTGTCATGAATGACTACATGTATACGAACACCAAGATGACTGACATGCGTTTCATGTATGGACTTGCCAATGGGAATTGTTATGAGCTAGGCAGTTGTACAGTGAATGATTTCCCAACCATCTTCCAAGGAATTTATCAACATCCTCATTAAACAGGCACATTTAAATGAAATGGTGAAACAAGAAGACCAATGACCATAAGAACTGTAGAAGTGGAAGAAAACGTGCTTGACATGGTACAGGAAGATCCATGTATTTCTACTAGAAAAACTGCAAACAATTTGAATTTAAGTAATGGAACTATGTAGAAAATTTGAGACAGCAGTTGTTGTACTCATATTGAATGCATTCAGGCACTCATTCCTGCTGATTTTCCTCTGCGTATTCTGTTTTGTCAGTGGCTTCTCAAACAGTGGTTCAAATCTCTTAACTACTGTTGCTGATTCTTTATACTGATGAAGCAAATTTCTCAAGAAGTTCAATAAAGAATTTTCACAATAACCATGAAGTACATGAAGACAGTTTTCAACATAAGTTTTCATTGAACGTTTGGGTTGGAATTCTGGGTGACTGGCTAATTGGACTGGTTTTTCTACCAGAAAGACTTACCAGTGAGGTGTATCAAATTTTTTGGAACATCCATCACCTAACTTTCTAGAAAATATACTACTACTGTTGCCAGTAGTATGCTTTCTGACAATAGTGCACTAGCACACTTCTGTATGGTTGCTCTTGAGTTTTTAAATGCAACATATCAAGACTGCTGGATTGGTCGTGGTAGACCTCTCCTACAGCCTGTTCGATCTCTGGATCATCTGAAGTCCATTGGGGCCATTTGAATTTTTTTCTATGGAGTCATCTGAAGTTTACACTATTCCAATGAAAATGTATAAGATTTGAGAAATCGAATACTTGGTGTGTGTAATGCAATAAGAAACAACTCTGGTGTTTTTGAAAGAGTTCGGCAGTCAATGAGGAGAAGATTGGAATGTAATTTTAAGTAATAAAATATTGTTTTTGTTGTAAAACCTTTATTGCCCTGTAGCTTCGAAACAAAGTGGCATTCCGAAAATCATCAAAGGAGAAAAGATTCTTATAATAACCCAAATAATCACCCATATGTTTACTAAACACCCTGTATAATATTATTTTAAAATTATTTTAAAATTTTAAAACTGATAATATTTAGTCACTAAGAAACAGTCGCATACCTTTTATTAAGTTCTTAATTTGGTAATTATGGTGAGTGCTCCTCAGATAATTGACAGCATCTATGCTTTAAAATCTGAAGAAATTTCATCTGCATCTCACCTCCCGTAGGTTAACTAGATGTTTTTTGCATGTTTTAAATTAAATGTAAGATACGTCTTTTTATTTTAATGTTGATGAATATGTTCCCATATCTGTATGCTGAGCACTCATTGAAGCCAAAAGTACCTGTTTTCAAATGAGTAGGTGGCAAAATAGCCATGTCACAACATTGGTTGTGCTGAAATGTACATAACCATTGACAGAGGGCTTTCTTTTCTTCAGAGCCATATTAAGTTTCAGCCTCCTTTCACATGGAGTTTTCTTTATCATTCAATTAAAACTCAATCATGGAAGATGTCGTTTTTTTTTTTTTCCTTAATAATAAGTTTAAGCGTAGTCACAAATTGTAAGTCCTGTTTTAAATTCTAACAAGGGCAGTTCATGTTGTAGGTGCAGAAGCAAAGTGTGTTGGATAAAAAATCAAATATTGATGGCAGAGTGTGTTCATTTGTTCAGTGCTGGGATTGGGCCTTTGATCAGTTTCAGCTTTTGTTTTTTTTTTGTGTGTGTGAAAAAAGATGGCAATGGCACTCACAACACAAAAAGTAGTTGTGTAGTTTTGTAGTTGTCCTGTATTAAAGGGCATTTTCTATCCAACATTATGCAATCTTCATTTACACATCATTTGCGCATCATTAACATTTTGGCACCCAACGTGAGGTACGAAACATCACCACTTCAAGCAAGTAAGCAAAGCATTAAGACAATCCAGAGAACGAACAGCATTTCAAGCTCAGAAAGAAGCCATTGAGGCCTAAACCTTCTCCCTCTTCCCTGGGCTAACGACAAGCAACGTAAGAAACACGATACTCAGCAATTCGACACCCCAGCAGCAACCCTCTTCAACTCGGCATCGGTAGAGGAAATAAACAGGTTCGTGAGTCACTAATCTTGAAATTTTCTTAAAATCAACCAAAAATGGAAGAGTTAATATGACTTAAACATAAGAGGGCTCGGGGTAAAGGTCAAATCACTAGATCAGAGACATTTTTTAAAACAAACGGTGTGTGTACAGCAGTAGACGCTCAAGTGAGATTGAAAAAATTGGAAGATATTTGGCATTCCTTTGAGGGGTTGCAAACGGAGATCGAAGATATATTATAAGACGAAAGTCAAATGCTTCTTTTTGAAACCGAAAATGAAACCAAAAGAGAAACGTTAGATAATAGATATTACGAAACTAGCAGCAATAGCACAATGTATTATTGATAAAGAAAAAACGCTGTTATCATTACAACAATCTGATATTAATATTATTCAGAATAGTCAAAGTGGTCAGTTAGCTTAGCTGAACTACGAAATAAACCAAAACTCCCAGAAATCAAACTGCCTGAATTCAGTGGAGAGTTTACAAAATGGCTGTTCTTTAAAAACAGCTTCGAATCAACAGTGCATAATAACAGAGACCTCCTAGGACCAGAGAAATATCAGTATTTGATAGGAGTACTCAAGGGAGAAGCACGACACGTCATTCAGGGTTTTAGCTCAGAAAATTATGA
>JAHWFO010034640.1:4929054-4969863 GCA_023313115.1 Rhysida immarginata | reverse complement strand
ATAACGAAAATTATCATGCGAGACGAGCATATACGAATGTTACATTGCCCACCAGAACAGCTTTTACATAGTATTCGTCAAAGATATTGGCCACTGAGAGGACGAAGAGAAGCACAAAAAATTGTAAAACGATGCATGGAATGCTTTCGTTTCAATCCATCAATTCCAAAAGTCTGTATGGGAGACTTACCCAAAAGAAAGAGTAAACGTGTATACGCGACCATTCACTGTAACTGGTGTGGATTATACAGGCCCCTTTCAAGTGCGAGAAAGTCGACGACGCGGCAGAATTCACGTTTCAAAAGGATACATAGCAGTTTTTGTTTGTTTTAGTACCAAAGCGGTACATTTAGAAATGGTTACAAGTCTAACTATGGAAGCATTTTTGGCAGCTTTAAACTGATTCACAGCAAGACGTGGACTCTGCAATCATCTGTTCTCCAATAATGGAAGTAATTTTGTCGGCACCTCGAGATTTAAAAGAGATTCAAGAATTCCTTGAAAAACAAGAATCAGATATTATGTCATTTCTTCATAAACAAAAAATTAATTGGAGCTTCATACCTCCTCGATCTCCTCATTTTGGTGGATTGTGGGAAGCAGCAATCACCTTGACCCAAGGAAAGATATTCACGTACAAAGAGTATAGTACCATTATCACAGGTATTGAAGCAATTCTCAATTCAAGGTCTTTAACTCCCTTAACAAATGATCCCTCAGACCTTAATGTTCTTACTCCCTCTCACTTCCTTATTGGTAACTCACTAACACAACCTGTTGAACGCAATTTCCTCAACACGCCAGGCAATCACTTATCTCACTGGCAGCTTTTACAGATACAACGATGGCAACATGAGTATCTGCAGGAACTCCAGAAGAGAAACAAATGGAAAACTACTGGTATGAATTTTGAACTGAATACCTTCGTACTGCTCATAGAAGAGAATGTACCGCCTTTCCGATGGCCTTTGGGCAGAGTAGTTGCGCTTCATCCTGGCGCAGATGGTCATGTGCTTGTAGTGACTGTGCAAACACAAGCAAATCGTTTGAAACGAGCCGTTAAGAAGCTGTGTCCACTACCTTCAGTGGATAAAGACAGTGTTTAAAACTGTATTTAATTGGTTATTACATGAATATTTCTTATATATTATCATTTATGTTATAAATCATTATTTTTAAATCATTTAAACACATTAATTTTGTTAATGCTCAATACATTGAAAGCATGGCCTTTCAAGGTGGCCCAGAAATGTTAGTGTTCATTTGTCTAGTGCGAATGGGCTGCTGGGATTGAGCCTTTGATCAGTTTCAGTTTCGGCTTTTGTTTTTTTTGTGTGTGAAAAAAGATGGCGATGGCACTCACAACATGTAGTTTTGTAGTTGTCCAGTATTAAAGGGCATTTTATATCCAACATTATGCAATCTTCATTTACACATCATTTACGCATCATTAACAGAGTGTATGACTTTCCAGGGAATCTGTACGGAAAGGGATTGGTGACCCCACCAAATTTGGTTGCTGTACAATCATGTTTTCTATGCAATTGTATGAATTATATGACTGCCCCTTGTACATTTATGTCAATATGAGGTGCTATCAACAGTAAGAAGAGTCACCAGAGGCTTGTTCATGCACATTATCCTAATAGGTTATGTATATTTTGAATATTATGTTGAAAACACAAAATATAAGGGAGGGGAAAACAGGGATGTCAAAAGTGGCTCTTATAGGCAAAAACTCTTGTCCACAACTCTTATAAATTGGGATTTATATACAGGAAATAAAACAGTATATTTCCAAATAAAATTGACTTTGCAAAAATCTTATATTTCAGAGGATCTTATCGTAGTTTTGAATGTTAATGCTTAAGCAATGAAGATCCAAGCATTTTTTTGTCGTCTGTACATTCATCATGGGCAATACCTTCATAAAATTCTGATAGTAGCTTATGGAAAAATTAGTGAGCATGCTAATTGGTAATGGGGATGGAAAGTTGAATACATATCCAGTTTGGAAACAAGGAAAACCTATAAATGGAAATTGCCGGGGGAAAAAAAAAAATCTTTATCCTGCTTGTTTCTGTATTTGATTGGACTGTTGAAATCTTTTAAAAATGACATTGATTGAGAAGACTAGGGCCGACATCTGCATTGACCTTTCTTCACCATGGCCTATTTACATTGTCAGTTACAACACTTGTTGTTTACAGAGACAGTTTAATGGTTGAGAAAATTGTCTGAAAGTTCTTGAAATTGCTTTAGAGTTCATGGCAAACTGCCACAGTTGTCATATGGTCAGAGATGATTAGCTAACAGGTCAAACATTTTGTTTTGGCTTAAGATTTCTCTCTCTCTCTCTCTCTCTCTCTCTCTCTCTCTCTTTTATTCTGCATACACTATTTTCATAAAGAAAAATGTTCTTTTCTTCTTGATATGCTTTCTATAAAAAGAAAATTGAACATGGCCATTTTTTTTTCTGTAATAAAAAATAAATGCTCTTGAATTTTAAAATAAATGTTCTTTCCTCTGATTTTATATAAGTAATTTTTAAAATTTTAAAGGAATTTGATTTTAAAATATTTTTCCCCAGGCAATAGCAGACTTTCTCGTCTGCATAGAGGCCCAGGAACCCCTATTAATTCAGATTTAGAGCTTGAAGATGAGAGCTGGCTATCCCAGGTAATTCATATATTGTGTTTCTGTCAGTTCGTTGTTATTGCAGTCGTTCATTTTTATTTACAAATCTTAACTTAAAAGTTATAACTATAAATCAGAATGTAACTAAGTTGTGATATAACATGTAACTCTAGAATGTAGTTAAAATATTCAAATCCTTGTTTCTAATATTAGCTTTAATTTTAATGAATACTAATGTTAACATTCTTTATGGAAACGGGAAAATTAAAGTTTTAGATTGATAAATAGACTTATAATAAATAAATACATGTACATAAACTGGTTCTATGCTTCATGACAACTGTATTTTTCAATGACTTTTTCAATAACAAACGAAAAAATTTGAATGTGAGCATTAGTGGCTTTCTAGGAAGCAAATTACTGAAGTCCAGTTTCACTTGGATTTTTTAATTGTATAAAATTTTATAATTGTTTCTTCCCCTTTATTTCCATCTCATTAACAATTGAAATTTACTTCATTCTTGACTTCTTCTACACTATTAACTTTTCGCTTTTTTTTTATTAATTATTTACTTTCTTTTTCTGGCATTTTGTTCTATAAGATTTCACATTTCTTTTTACAAGTAGAACAATTTGATTTTAAGATATCACAATTATTAAACTATTTCCTTTATTCTCTCTAGTGCCTCGTAATCATTATGTTTTTTAAATGTGTAAAAAATAAAGTCCACCACTGCAAAATATAAGTGCTAACCCTTTGATTCTAAGTAATCAGCATAAGTGGCAGTGGAGTCATGATGTCAGTCTTTGTGGGGGAGGGGGGATTGCTGTGAAGATGAAAATATGAAGACAAATATCAAGACAGGGTGATGACCCATAGAAGCATGGGATGATGTTTGCTAAGTATCACAAGGAGGGACAAACTGAAAGC
Source organism: Rhysida immarginata (assembly GCA_023313115.1). NCBI lineage: Eukaryota > Metazoa > Arthropoda > Chilopoda > Scolopendromorpha > Scolopendridae > Rhysida > Rhysida immarginata. The sequence goes on along the minus strand of JAHWFO010034640.1, from coordinate 4,966,295 downwards.
GTCTTCAAAGACCGCTTGGATTAGAGAACAAATAAAACTGTTTGACATCAAAAAGCTGGTATGACAACTTAAATGGCAATGGGCTGGATATGTTGCCAGAAGAAAGATAAAAGATGGACTACAGCTAACATCCCAGAAAATATTAGAATACCATGATGAGGAGGATAGAGCACTTTGGAAACATTTAGAGAAGACCTACATCTTGCATTGGATTGATAAACATTGAATATGATGATGATGATTCCTGAATACAAAATATTAAAAGTTTGTTTCTTCTGTATAAGCTGATATAAAATATAAAAGAAAAGTGCCATTGACCATATAGTTTAGTGAAATTTTTACAAGTATATAATTGTATAAAAAAATTAATAAATTGTACATAAGGCCACTTGGTACATGTCATCAGCTCGTTAATAATAAACATATACACTGTTAAATGGTTTCACTGCTTAATAAATAATGAGAAGATTACTCAGCAAAGGTTTCTCTTGAATCGGTCTTCGTTGTTTGACAGTAAGTTGTAAAGAACTGGAAATGCAAAATGAAGTCCGATGTTGTTGATAAGGAAAAATATGTGAAGCAGGTCACAGTTACAGAAGCGGGGATTTTACAATCCACAGACAGAAATGAAGGTTTTATCACAAAACATAGGTGATGAACATGAAGAATTCAAGTGAAGAATTATGACTTCTGTAATGGGAAGTAGAAACAGTAATGATAGTGGTAGAAGAAATGGTTATTTCTTGGTTACCATAAAACCTTGAATACAGGCCCGGGCATCTATTTGTCTCAATGGTCCGGACTCCCCCGGCAATTAATTGAGACCCGTTGTTTATTTAAGACCCGGCATTAAGGGCTATTCCCAATAACAGGGTGTCTAGCAAAACGATTTTGTAAAATTCCCTGACTTTTCCCAGTTGATCACGTAATTTTCCCTGACATTTTGACATTTTTCAAATTTTTCGTTCCAATTTTGCTTTTTTTTGATGATTTTGTAAAATTCTCTTTTTATTTTGTAAAATTCCCTGACTTTTCCCAGTTACAAAAATATTCCCTGACTTTTCCCGGTTTTCCCGGTTGCTAGTCACCCTGCAATAAATCCGACATCATTTTGAATTGCAAGTAACTTATTGGTACTTAAAGTAAAATAAATGAGGTAACAAAAAACTAACCTGAATGGAGAAGAATTACAACCTTGATAACGACGAGCTTTGAGTCCAAATGATTACCCTAGCTATGAGAAGGTTTGTAATGACACCCTACGAACAGAACTTCTTTATATGCAAGAAACGGCAAGCTTTCGGATTGGTTTAATAATGGAAACAAAAAAACACCGGAATTTATATCGATGACCCGAAAAAGACCTAGCCTTTATTCAAGGTTTTACGGTATGCTTAATTGTAGTCTGCAGGAATTGGAGAGAGGATTATAGTTTTTAGTCCATGATGAGAGAGGCAACTTCCAGTAAGCAGACAAAAAGTAAAAATAAGATAGAAAGAAACTGTATAGATAATGAGAAAGAGGAAAGCTTAGTTACTATGATGTCAAAGAATTCGAAAACTGTACAAAATGAGGCATTGTAATCACGAGTATGAGTTAACTCGAGTCACTCAAACAGCCTTGCACAAGCTGATTGTTGGTATTCAGTGTTTGCGATTTGCTATCAGAATGTTCGCGGTCTTCGCACAAGAGTCTCTCAGGTATTTCATTATGTTCACGAATACAACAAGAACATTTATTGTCTGACTGAAACTTGGCGATATAATTATAAATCAAAGGAGGTGCTCATAAATCAGATACTTTCTGTTATTGATGTTATAATTTGGCTGAAATATATACTATGTGATTTATAATACAGTAGAACCTCTTTAATTCGAACCTCTTTAATTCGAAAACCTCTTTAAATCGAATTTTTTTTGTTCCCTTGGAAAAAAAAATCCATTATTTGAAACCTATTTAATTCAAAACCTCTTTATTTCGAATTCCCTTGAGATTCGAATTAAAGAGGTTCGACTGTACCTTATTTGACACAAAAAAGAACTCTCACAAAAATGTTTTATTATACTGTAGTCTGTTTTGACAAACAAATGAGCAAGTAGTCGAACGTTTTTCATTTGTTTATTTATACATTAAAAAAAAGGAGCAATGGCTTCCGACAAAGAATTTTCCTTTGATTTATGTTAATTTATCCCAATAAGCCAGCTAATTCGTTTATCTCCATTCTCTTACCTGTATGTTCTTATTTATTAATTACTATTACTTTACTGTCAACATCGTGCGGAACCATTCTTACTATTAATGAAGTAATCAGTAAATGCTGGAAGCAATGCTTTAAATTGGGTAGAAATATTAAGATTGAAAAATGAAAAGTAAAATTTCATGCTTTGGGATCGGACCAAGGCCAATTCAATCATCACTTCTACCAACTCAGCCACCTTGGAGACTGGTACAGCAAAGCTATCTCCAAGTGTTCTAAAGACTACTAAGTCGTCAAAGTGGAAGCCCAATCACGGTTCATACATTTGATCAAAGATAAAATATTGTGGCTTTTCCAACACTTTCCAGGCAATTCAATGCATTTTCCAAAACCATAATCTTTTATAATTTTAAGGATAATATATTCGTAGAATTTTTAATTACAAAGAAAACATTAAATCTGTTCAAAAAATACTTTATTATGTACAATTTTAAGCATTTCATATTACAGTTCTTTTAGTTCGAGTAGGTTTCTATTAGTGTCGATATCAGTTTGTCTTTTCTTTTCTTTTTTTTTGCATTCTACGTAGTGCATTTGATGTGACAAAGCTCCTTTTTCTTCTGCTTTTGTTGCAAGTTTTTCTGCTTTAGCATTTAATTTTTCAGTATCAATTTTTATTTGTTTCGTATTCATATTCTCCACTGCAGTGTTCTTTTAATTGAAAACCCTCTTTCCACTTTTGCCTGACCATGATCAGCAACTATTTAATTAGATGCCAAATTTTATCAAGTATTTTATTCTTTCCATATCATCAAAAAAATAAAGTATCTAAATAGGTCAAGGAACTTTCTTTAAAATTATCATAGAAGTTAAAAAAAGATTTGATATTGTAAATAATGTTCAAACTGTTTTAAGATTTCATCTGCCTCATCCTCCTCAGTTCTGTTTGCATCGGTCATAATTTGTAAAATCTTCTTCTCCATCATTGGCTAGTTTGTATAATCTCGGAAGCCTCAGTATAATCTTCCAAAATAAAATAACAGAAAATTTTTACGATATAGTGGTTTATTTCATTTACGTGCTTTGGAAATTTTTTCCAAAACTTTTCCAAAACTAAATTCAGGAACCCATTATTTTCCAAAACTTTTAGGCCTGGAAATTATTTTTGATTTGCCATGATTTTCCAGGTTTTCCATGACCTGCATGAACCCTGCCAATGATAGAGCAGGGACTTAGCATGGAGTTCAAGACTTTTTCTTTCTAAATCATCAGAAGGCTAATGAAAGGTCATAATAAAGTAATAAATAAATACTAGAAGTAATGCTCCAAGATTAGCTAAATACAGGATTATCATTTTGTCATGCAACCTGGTGTTCATCATGTGTTCAATATCTTAGAAGATAAGATACCGATAACAAATTAAAAAAAAAAAAAGGATATATTTATTTACAGTAGGTGTTCAAAATATCCCACCATAGATTCAAAGTAGTGCAAATCCTCTTAACCATTTTTGAATCCACCTTGGATAGGGGTATATGGTTGCTTGAACTATAGAGTGTGTTACATGTATTATAGTGAGTGTTCTTTGGGTAAGTTTTTCACTCAATGAACATGCTCATACGCTGCATGTCTTGGAAGCATTGTAATGCCATTACCGGCATGTCAAACACTTTTGCCCTTTACAACAAATACTGTATGTGTACTCTTCTATCACATAGACTGCTGGGTTTTGTGATAAAATTACCACCCTGTATATTAAGCCACCATGGTCCCTTGTTCAAGTCCAGTCCATGGCATTTTCTTTACTATTTTCAATATCAATTTAAAAACTCTGTCTTAATGAATTTAGTTGACTGCAGAAATTTTTAGCTTTAAATTTTTTGTAACCTCCTATTTAATAAGATTTTAATGATCAAGAATAAATTCTCTTTAAAAGCTTCATAAAAGATATATGGTTATCTGATACTCTGCTCTATACTATGACATTTCAAAACTTTTAATGTAAAGTCTGTTTTGTAATAAAACAAAACTACTATAAATATTTTCAAAATTTATTCTCTGCCAGGTTATATATATTTTTCATTCTGAAACTTTTCATTTCTTCATGTAGCCAAGCACTTTTTCGTTTCTTCATATAGCTAAAACGCAGGCTCCTGAGGAACTCCTTTGGTAGTCACTGGATGTGAGGTCCGGACTGTAAGGGAGGTGATCAAGTTGGTTCCAACCAAAAGATCTGGTTAGATCTCAAAGAGCAGAGAAGTGTGGTTTGCATTGTCGTGGAGTAGCAACCCTATTGCATTAGGTCCTTACACTTTATTGATATGGCTGTGAATGTCCACTGCTGTCAAATTTCTTGCCAAAAAAGGATAACCGACCTTATTTTGCAGTTGGTGGCAACTTCAATAAATCTTATAAATTTTAATGATACAGACAGTGCAAAGGCATATACACTGATCACACTAGAAATGGTGCCTGCCTATTTGCAAAGGATGATGGGAGTCTATGCGCTTGCACATTACTATTAGCATGTGAGATTTACAAAGATATTTACAAACGGACTTTACTTAAAAATATCCCTCGTCTAATCAGCTATATGATGATAGTCATTGATGCTCTGTATTATAAACATTAACTTCATTTTTTTTTTAAGTTTGTAGTAGAAATTAAAGAGTGATTTCATATACATGCTGCTAAATATTTTTAATGCTGAGAAATTGTGGTGCTAGGTGGAGATAATCACTCATGCTGGCCCTCCTCGAAGATTGTGGATGGGACCTCAGTTCTCTTTCAAGACTTTCCAGCAGCCAGCCAACACTACAATTCTGTCATCTTCATCAAGTGCCCTGCTTTCACAGAGCCCTGAACTGGCCTCCAGCCCATCTGCAATGGACATCTTCACCGAGGAACTAAATTTGGAAAGTCTTGGGTAATAATACATTTTTAAACTAAGTATGATATATAAGTAATTGGTACCAAAGAAAACAGAAATATAGAGAAAGAAAATAAGTGATGTATAAAAGTTAAGAGAATAATGAAAAAGACATCACAAAATAATTAATACGAGGCCTTTCGGTCATTTTATTTCAAAGACCTTCTTCAGGTATAAAAACTTTTTTGAAAGTATAACTGAAATCTTCTTCAGAAATATATTTTATGCAATTGCAACAGATGTTTATGGCTCTTCTTTGAAATATGTTTTAAAGTATATTACCACTCTTTAATTGAATATTATCATTTATATTAAAAAATGCAATTTTTACAATTGACAATAATTATTAACTAAAAATTTTTTCCAAACAAGATTTATAAACAAATGTTGCAGTAATGTATTGTTTTCTTACTTTAAGTTATTCATTCTCTTAAATAAAAATTGACCTTTCAGTTAAATTTTTTGCTGTAATTTTATTTTTATTAATTAAGTGTTTATGTAACAATGATTTTTTTTGCCAAAGTGTAAAAATTTTATAATTCATTTATAATAATTGTGTATATTTGATTACTTTTGAGACTGGTTAGTCAGTTGCATTACTTTATTTGTTAATGCAAGAATCTTTTGAGAATAAAATTAATATGAAAGAATTTATTAAAAAAAAAAAAAAAATGATTTCATCTTGCTGCAAGCCCATTAATCATTTTTCCAATTTTTCTAGCCAGCCACAGATGAATTTTATTTTACATATTATAGTAGAACATAAATTAATAATTCTAATTCTGTTTAAGACAGTAATAGAAATGGGCCAATTTTCTTTATGCCATCATAAATTTTTTTAAAGAAATAGGCCTTAATTTTTCTGTTATAGCTTCATTTTTATCTCCTCTTTTGTTGTCTTATTTTTTTTTAAGCATTTGTCCTGTATGTAAATATATTTATTTTATGATTATACAATGTATATAATGTAAAAATCACATAGATTGAATTACTTTGAAAAATCATTTTGTATTTTAAATAGGAGAGGAGTGTATATTTATTTTGCAAATATAGAAACTATAAAACATTTTAAAAAAACATTAAAAAACATTTTATTCTTTTGTTGAATTTTAAAAAAAAAATAATCCTGTTTCTAAGCAAATTGTTAACATGTAGATAATGAGAGTTGAATTAATTATATATTTAGCTCTCTTTATGCTCACTAGAAGTTTTACTATTTTGTTAATCTTAAATATTAAATATATTAAATTAAATTTTTTAAAAATTACTGAAATAGTATTTACAGGCATGTTAATTCTTCCTACAAACTTTTAAATTTTATTTAAATTTTGTTTGTCTATCATTGAAGGAAAAAAAAATGCTAAGCAATGTTCATGAAATTTGTTTTTCTAGGCAAGGGCTTGTTTGGCTTATTAACATATATTTAATTGAATATAATTAAAAATGAAAATGTATTAGGAATGTACATAATTCATAAATAAAACATTTTTAACAAATATAATACAGCTATTATTACACATATTTCATTGGAATAGAAAATGAAAATTGAAACTTTACAACAGTAATTTTAAAATAGGATTTTAGAAATTGCTTTATATGAGTAATAGTATAGCTTTAATCAGAGTACGTTTCAAGTTATTTTATATGCTGATAGATATTTTATTGTCACTCAGGGTAAAAACACTTTAAATCATTGTATGGTACAGTGCTAATAAAAGGAAGGATGATTTCATTCTGTGTAGCAGTACACTCACAAGGGAAGTACACGAACATGTATCTCACAGATTCCCACCAAATTGAAATATGTTACTATTGAAGAAAATGCGAAATTTCATTTCTTTCAAAATAAACCACGGACACGAAAAAATTTGAGTGCACATAGCCATACAAAGACTCCGTAGTTAAATCAGTGTGTATGCGCGTGTGTGTACTAATGTGCTTGACAGAACTTCTTCTTCCACTACTCCTACTCTGAAATAAGTACGAATCTACTTCATATAAAAGCAGTGACATAAGCAGCAGACAACAATTGAATGGATTCTCAAGTTTCTAAACAAATATTTACTTACTTACTTTTCAAACCCGCTTATCCGTTAGGATCGCGGGGGCAGCAGCCCTATGGAGGATCTCCAGAGATCGCGATCTTCCGCCATCAGGATATTATCTCCCTGGTAATATCCAAGCGACTCGAACCCAGATTCTCCATGTAGTCTAGCCACCTGGTTCTAAACAAATATAATTTTTAAAAATAGATATTAAAATTAACTGCCTTCCAGTAAAAGAAATCTGTATAGTAATTAATAACTATTTTCTTAATTTATTATTTCAATGTAGTAATTAAATTTGGTAATCTTTGTAAATCTTCCGACGCTGGCATCATGTGAAATGAGGCAAGGCTATCGAGCGATAAGTTGTGCTGGTGAGGGGGTATGTATAGCGGTGCTTTATAATCTATATATATAAAGAAGGATATTTGTGGGTACGTTTTTTATACAAATCTACAGTTTTATTCCGATCTTGATGAAATTTCGCATACATGATCTTCAAAGCATGAGGAAGGTCACTGTCTGCCTCAGATTTCGGAAAAATAATAATTATCGATAAAAAATCGATATTCATGGTTATGGCAGGGCATATTAATGAGAAATATCTCATGACCAACAATGCAAGGCAAAGTTTGTGCAACAATAGGTATCAACAATGGTATCAACACGCAATGCACCAACACAAGGCAGGGATCAACAATCAATATCTCATGACTAACAATGAAAGGAAAAGTTTGTGCAAGTGTAATTATCCCGGGCAACGCCGGGTACCTCTTCTAGTTTTAAATAAAGATAGTATTCATGGATGCTTACCTCATCTTACACTGGCAGAAAAAAAAATCCCAACACCACGAAGGACTTGTGCTAGATGAATGAAATTTGGACAGTATATTCAGCTATGGTATTTATTCAATTGATTCAAGTTTCAAGGTTACAACTAATAGGGGACGCCACCAGCACCACCCTGTACATGGTGAAAAGCACGGACTTTAAAACCTGCTGTAGTCACCGCGCTGGTCTATGCAGGCCTGCACACGTGCATGCATACGGTCGTAGAGATGCCGAATGTCATTTTGTGGTATGGCATTCCATGCCTGTTGTACCTGGATGGTCAGATCAGCGACAGTTGTTGCTGGTTGTGGAAGAGCCCTGACACGGCGTCCGACCATGTCCCAGACATTCTCGATGGGCGACAGATCTGGTGATTGTGCTGGCCATGGTAGGATGTGGACACCCTGAAGGGCACGTTTGGTTGCAGCAGCAGTGTGGGGTCGAGCGTTATCCTGTTGGAACAGCCCCCCTGGCATACCAGCCATGAATGGCAGCACAATGGGTTCAACAACCATCCGAATGTAAACATTTGCCATCATGGTGACTGGGATACCCACCAGGGGGTCCTGCTGTCGTAGGAAATCCCTCCCCATACCATAACGCCAGGGGTGGGGCCAGTATGCCGACAACGGTTACAGGTCGGTAACAGGACTTCCCCACTCCTCCTCCTGACCCTTGTGCGACCATCACTCTGACCCAGACAGAAACGACTTTCATCCGTGAAGACCACAGACCTCCATTCTGCCCTCCCAAGTCACTCTGGCTTGACACCATTGAAGACGTGCTGCACGGTGTTGAGGGGTAAGAGGCAAACATGACACAGGGCGCCTGGAGTGGAGGTTCCTGGCCAGGAGACGGTTCCGAATTGTGCGTGGAGTGACGTTGGGTGCCACAGCAGCCTGAATGGACATCAGCTGCAGATGCTATCCGATTTGCCACAGCCATCCTACAGATGCGCCAGTCAACCCTGTCTCCAGTGGCCGGGGGTCATCCAGATCCTGGTCTCCTGATAATCCTGCCTTCCCTGAACCATTGCTGCCAACAGTTGTACACAGTGGCAACGTCTCGACCAATGCATTCTGCAATAGCACGGAACGAAAGTCCACCCTCTCGAAGGCCCACTACACGTCCTCGTTTGAATTGGGTTAGCTGCCCATATTGATGTCGCAGTCGCCTTCGAGGCAGTCCACAAGTGTCTGAAGTGACAGTCGCGCGTCTGATCTCCTTTATATCTGTCATTGGAATGTCTCATTTGCATGTACAGGGTGGCACTGGTGGCGCCCCCCCCCCCTATACGTTGTAACCTTGAAACTTGAATCAATTGAATAAATACCATAGCTGAATATACTGTCCAAATTTCATTCATCTAACACAAGTCCTTCGTGGTGTTGGGATTTTTTTTCGGCCAGTGTATAAATTACTTCGAGACGAATAATTGTACAGCAAAATTAAGGTTTGTGCTTAATAACACTGCTCTAACCACAATTCTTTGGCCACTGTCACAATTTTACTTCCCCTCTTATCGTCGTGTTTTTTGAACTTTTGACTTCCAGAGCCCTACTGCCGCTGCCCAATGCCATCGCTTCCAAAGTATGCTTGCATGCAAAAAAAAAAAAGGTGCATCGACCAACTACGTGTACTTCCCTTGTCAGTTACAACAGTTAAAAGGTATCTGATTAAAATTACATAGGAAGATTCAGTTTTATCTTTACAAGGTGTATCAAAAATACAATGATAAACTTTGAAGATGAATTCCTCACACCAAAACAAGAAACATAAATCCTTTGATTTCGAGTTATTAATGAAAGCTTATGTTCAACCTGGTTTGAGGTACAATCCATTTGGAAGTTTGTAACCAAGCAGATTGCACTGTGTTGCCATGGAGTCTTGTGTACATTTGTGGTTAGTATGTTTCAGCCTAGTGTAGCAGTGAGTTAACTGAAAGGTGTTTCGATTAACCATGGCAGGAGAACTATTCCGTGAGCAGGCAAGTATAATTTATATGTACGGCCTCACGAATGGTAATGAACTGAAAGCTGCATGTCTGTATCAAATGGCGTTTCCAGACTGAAGGCAGCCGAATTATCCCATATTTGTTGCTGTTTATGGTCGTATTGCTAAGACAGGATCCTTAGTACCACAAACTATTGCATCGGTGTGTTATAGAAGTCTGCAAAACCATTCGGCATGTGGGAGTATTTGAACGAGTGCGACAGTCAATGATCTAAAGAGTGCATGTGTGTGTGTAGAAGCACACAGGGGACAGTTTGAATATTTGTTACAAGTTTCTGAGTTGAGGTAAAATGTAAGCGTTCATTAATACCTTAAAATCTAAAGATTTTCGGACATATATTTACATGGACTATTTTCCTTGTTTGGTGTCAGGAACCTACCCTCAAAGTTTGTAAACATGTATTTGATACATCCTGTATATTTAAGTTGTACATTCATTTACTCTTACATATAGACATGCCTACAATCTATCACTTAAACTGGGAATAGAGATGAATATGTTCCAAAATTTATTTATTTTTTTTTTTTTTTATAATTTGGATGAAAACTATAGTTAAAAAAATTCAGAATTATAAATTGTAAAATCAAGCATATAAAAAGAGAAGTGACACTCCGTATGCACAAATAATAAAATATTTGGAATTCTTGATATTGCAACATCCAATTTCTATACTGTAGCAGAATATCCATCCCAGTTGGAGAAAAAATCAAAAAATAATATGAGCTTAAAAATTGTTTGATATATGTTGCAGAGTTACCAAATAGTTCATTTTCAAGCAAACAATGTTAATAAGTCTCCTTTTCAAGTAGGAGAGCATAGCATAATTATAACCGAATCAAAATAATCAAAAGTCCTAATTCATTTTGAATTGAAAATATATTAAGAATATAATTTTTGAAATAAATATCTTCTAAGTTGATTAATTAATGCTAAATTTATATTTTATAGACTTTATAAATGCTTATTCAGTATATTATACTGTATAATTCATATAATGCTTATACATAATATGTTATAATTGTATTACGATTTGCAGAAATTGCATCACCAACAGTTCCTTCCACATTATATTACCAGTACATGTAATTGAAATGTATTATTTGGAAATTGTGGGGGAAGGGGGAGAACGAGTGCATGTACATTGTTTCATTTATACATTATTAGGGTTCCCCCCGTCGTAAATGCAGTTTTTAAATTTGTTTGCAGTTAATTCATAAAATGTTATCTTAACAAGTTCATATCCTTTAACATACATCTTCTGTGTTAGAGACTATGTTCAAAAATTTACAGTAAGAGGAAATACATTTACTCTATAGATCTTCAGCTGCTTGGGAATGAATTCAAGGGACCAAATTATCTTTATTTATTTTTAAAAGTTCCTGTCAAGTTTTTGAAATACTTACTATGGGTATTTTTTTTTCTTTATTATTACTGTTTTTCTTTTTCTTTTTTTAACAAATCAAGAGTGGCTTTATATTTTGCATTTTGTTTAGGAAGTTTTGTCCTTTTGCTCTTCCTATGAACTTATGTAAAATTTTCCTGTTGTGGAGTAAAGCATTGAAATTTTTATGCAATCTTTTGGGTTTGATGACAAAACTTTTTAAATGATATTGCAACATGAAAAGTGTTTAAAGTGGCTAAATCTTATCTGTTATTGATCAGTGTTATGAATTGTTTTATTCTTTTTTTTTATTTTTATTTTGGAAGTAAATTCTTTTACATTTTTCAAATAAATATGGCTGTGATTAGGGCTTCTTTATTGCTATATTCTACACTCTTTTGTTATAGATTAGCTCATATAATTTTTTTTTCACATATTGGTACTCACGTTCAGATTATAAGTAATCTATGTGTAAAATTAAGATTAAAATCTGCTGTTTTTATTATTACTGTATTTGAAATAAGTACTGTATTAGAAATTCAAGAAAGAAATTTTTTTTTTCAGTGATAGAACAAATAAAAGAACTTTTTCAATAAAATAATTATCAAATACCATCTAATTAGTCAGTTCAAAACGTTATTATTCAGAAAACATTTAGTTCTGAAATTATTGTTTTCAGAAATTGATTAAAAACTATCATCTTAAGAACATAAATAATTTCTGAAAACAAATTACTGTTATTCTAATTAATGTTGATGTGTTTGTTTTCTTTTGAGTGAACATATAAAAAAGGTTTTTTCACAAACTTATTATTCTAGTTTTGGGTCATATGGAATATGCTTATCAAGAGGAAATGTTCTTTTCACTTTTTTTTTCCTCATTGTTAAAGCCACTAAATTTTATAATATTTAAGATGTCTAGGAAATGCAACAAAACAATCTTGTATATTAACATTAAATTTCACTGCATATTGTTTATTATCATAAATAATAAATTATTCCTGAATATTCACATTTATATTTTTTCATATCTTATTTAAAATGAAATAAAAGCAATTAACTGAATTGATTTGCTTGATTTTTAAGAATTCCAGAGCCTTTTTGAAAATAAATGCTGAATTTTCCCATTGTGATTAACAAATTTTGAATTATTTACACTTCATTTTGTATTTAAAGAAAATTACTGTAAAGAATGTAACTTTCAAAAATTTACCGAAGGAAATAAGATTGTAAAATCTGACTTCTTATATCTACATATTAATTTCTTCATTTCTCTATTTTTTATTATTTTCATTGATTTACTTATTCATTGTAAAAATTTATTTTATAATTTTATATACTCTGAAGTTGTTTTTTTTTATTTTGCTTAATTTTATTTTTCATTTATTTTTTATTTCTCATTTGTTTTTTGATTTTTTGGGTTCGAACGTAGTCCCCTTTTTTGTTTGCAGGGTCCATCCCATGCGTTCCAATCCAGTTGCCATGCCAAGTGGGCGGCAGCCCATCCCTTTACTAATTGAAGCTGGGTCAGGTAAGAAATGTATCTGCTATGTGTTCAAACAACTCCTCCATTGTTCCCCCCTCATTTTTGTCTTAATCTAATATCATTGAGGCCTAATATAACTATATTGTGGTTGTCATGTTATTGTGTTGCCGATTTAAGTTTTATTTTCATATACCGGTAATTCATAATTAGATGGAGAAAATTTCACGTGAGACAAAATTATCAAAAAGTACACAGAAATCATTATCCTGCATGGATTAAGAAGCTGCTTAGCATATCGTTTGAATTATTTAAGTTCACAAGAAATTTTTGATTCTAGCTCTAAGTTACAAACAGAAAACAACATTGCAATCAAACAAATGTTTACATCGTGCTCTCTTTTATTTATTTTTATAATTTTCCATTTTTTTATTTGCTTTTATGTTTTAATCGATTTTCTTTTAAATAAGATGTTTTCTGACCTTTAATATATTCTCTTATTATGTTTGAAGATTTTCTTCAGTTACTTTATTATCTTCTGCTGTTTGTAGTACTGTATTTATATATTTATTCTTGGTTGCTGTTTATTTATTTTTGTAACTGAATATGCTGTCTTAGCAGAAGTATTTGGACATCACTCTAATCAAGTGTCAAACGAATTTTCTGGAAAATAATGCAAATCAAAGTTTATTTTAAAAACATTGGTTGTTAATTTTTGGAGCATCCCACATCGCAGTGTTATAACAGGTCACTTTTTATGCACATTTTAGAATTAATCTTGGTGTTACTATTTGATGCAGTCAAATATCGCAAGTAAAGAACCAAAAATTGAACAAAGGGTGATAAGACCCTGAAAAAAGTAGACGTTTCAGATAGAGTAAAAGTAAAAGTGAGGAAATCCTTATCAAAGGTTCTTTGTCTTGTCCTTCTCTTCTTATAAATCACCAAATAGAGAAATGGAAGAGATGATAAATATTGGTTTTAAAATAAAAAAAAAGCAGTAGGTGAAAATTTTTACTGAATACAAAAACACCTTTTCAAAGTTGTTTTTTCTGAATCTAAATGCACCTATTAATGGGTCCTAACCCATGAGAAATATAAATATCAAGAGACAAGCAGTGCCAACAAGAAGCCATTAATAGCCAAACCAACTGCTATGGAAAATTTTTTAGTAGAAGTGTGGAATATAAAAGTAAGAACCCTGAATTTAAATAAAAGAATAGAATGCACAGAAGAATGAACAAAGGGTGTGAAAAACAATTGGAAACTGATTATCAAAAAAAATTCTTCAAACATTCATAATTAGAATTAGAAAAAGGGGTAAGGAAAAATTCCACAACTTAGACTCGAACCAGGGACCGTAACTTTTGCACCAAATGAAATGTCAATGTTTGTATAATAAAAATACAAACAATGGTTGGTCTATATAAACGGACCATATTTACAAAAAGAAAAAAGGGAAGGAAAAAACTTTGCGATCTGGACTCGAACCAGGGATGACAAGAATAGCACCTACAAAAGCTGTGATCCCTAGTTTAAGTTCAGGTCGAAGAATTTTTCTTTCCCTTTTCCCCCCCATTGTGAATATGGCCAATTTATTGTGACAAATCATGGCCTGTTTGTGTTTGTATTTTTTATTGACATTTCATTTGGTGAATTAAACTCAAGCATTATTCATGTGTAAGCTATTTTTCATAATTTTTTTCATTAATCTTATCCAGTTTTTTATTGCATATTAACTATTGAGATACTGCAAACTAGATATTTTTAGATGTAATATTTGAATAAGCAGTTTTTTTAGATGTAGATATGAGAGAAAGTTCTTAGTAAATTAATTATCCGATAATCTTTGATGCTTAAAACAAAGTTTACGTTTACTTTTAGCCCTCAAATTTCTGTCAATTAAAGAGACTTTTTTTTTTTAAATGGTATCTATTAGATATTTCATTACAAAAATTCTGTTTCGATAGACAATTAGGAACCTCAAATAGCAAATGGTAATGAACGTTGTACACAAAATAACAGAGATGCTTTGCTTAAATATTGCTTTATTCTTTTCTGAGGTGATTGTGGCAAATTACATGAGTTGCACAAAGTCTTGCTCACATTCATAAATTTTCTAACGATTTATTAGGAAAATTTAATGATGCATTTATAGAAGTAAGGAGAGTAAATTGAAGCTTCCTCTCTGTTTGACTGTGAAGCAAATGAATTCGGTGAAATATAATTTTCCATTCTGTGAATTAATTTCTTTATTTTTCTTATACTGGAAATAATTAATATTGATTAATCACTTGCCTTAAATAAAATAGAATTTTATTATTCAAATAATATTAAAACAACTATTTTAATAATAATCTCATTTTTAAAATATAATTGGTGCATGAAAGTAAATAGTGAGATAAATGAAGTACATGTAGTTAAAAATAAGGTTCACCAAATAGTAGTTAACAAATATTAAGTTGATCACAGTGTTGAAGTAATTATTAGCTGTTGTATAGTTATTAGAAGGTATCCTTGCATTGCTATATGTTTGATATTTATAAATTTCAAAATTGTTGAAATTTCTTTAAGAATATCCAAAACATAAAATCTGAAGCTCTGAAGATGAATTTGCAAAAGATAGGATAAACTAATATAGTTATAGGATTGAAGTTGAAATTAATTGGTTTTGTTAAATAAAATGTGGCATCTATTTATTAACAAAACCAGTTACTTTCAGTTTTGAATCTACAACAATATTCATTTATCCTATCTTCACTGGTTTTTTTAGACACTTCTATCAATCAGCTTTCACTCTGCACCCTATTATTTACTTTAAAAACAAATACTTAAATATAATTAAATATTAATTAAACACACTTTTAATACCAAAAAAAAAAATCCTGAAGAAATGGCCCTATCCTCTGTCTGGGATGTAAATTAAATGAAAAAAATGTTTAACTTTTTTTTTTTTTTTTAAGAATTCGAATTTTGAAAATTCTGTTTTCCTACTGAAGCCAAATGAAAATTTTGAAAATTGTAAACATCAAATAACTAGCAATGCAACGATACCTTCTAAAACTGGACAATAGCTGATAATTACTTCAAAAATTTGTGATTAATCTAATATTTGATAACTATGTTTTGATGAATACTTTATTTTAATTATCTCAATATTTTCATTTACCAATATATTTTGTACAAGTAGATTATTTTTAACTTTGATTATTTCTAGAACCTATTAATCCTGTGCAAATTAAAGTTACTGGTAATTTGAATTTATTTTGAAAAATATTACAGAAGAATTGAGGTTTACTAGGATGGTTTTTATTGAGTAGTTATTTTAATTTTATGTCGTTTTTGCGGGGGGGGGGGGCCGCCGCGTCCGGGGTGGGGCTCTGGGGCACCAAGCTCAACATTAACAACGGAGCAAACAATTGGAAAGATCTCTATTTTAAATACTTTTCTATTTTTTAAAAAATTAACTTTAATTTATTATTATTCTGACAAATTGTTTTTTACATTATGTGTATATATTCCTATCTGTGGCAATTTTGGTTCTGTAATATTGTCATTTGGAAAACTAAAAGAGAAACATTATTTCTTATATCTCTTAATTTTTAAGGACGCATAGGAGAGTTTCTTTTTCCAGTTATAATAGTTCATTATTTTTTTTTTTTTAATAATCATGAGCAAATAAAATAGTGCATTGGTTGTGAATACTAGTTGAAAATACACCCTGACAATGTTTTCAAATCCGTTTTTCGTCTAAAAGGCACTTTCTTAGAACCTGTCTGGTTTGTTTGGCTTAAATTTGATTACTGGTACTAATAATGTGGCAGATGGTTAATTTAATCGTATTGATGATTATCGCTAATATGGCATCAATTTAGGAGTCATCAATTGCTCCAAACTATGCAAGCGAAGTTTGACTTTAACAGGATGATTATCGGCTGTCTGGTTACCCTTTTCATAAATTTAACACCTTAAATTTAAAGATTAGGTTTTAGCTTTATTTCAAATATGATTTCAAATATTAAAACATTATATCGTTCCTCGCGCATTTATAAAGAAAAGAAATTGTGTTGTATTACTTTTGTTTACTTATTCTACTTTAAAAATTCATCTTCAAACTAATTTAACTGTTTATCATTTTCAGAGATAATAGCCTTGTGTTAAGGTAAAACATTTTAAAAATTAGTCCAGTAACATTATACTTTTAAAAGTCTCCCTCTCTTATAATCCTGAGTTAATTATAAGATCTGCTAACGTTTATGTAGAGAAATGATAGTTCTCATTCAGTAGAGAAATAACCAAAAGCCGTTGAAAAAGTAATTAATAATATCAGTCAATAGGAAATAACCTGGAATTTCTGAATATTGTATGCAAATGAATTTAAGTAGGTATTAGAAATATGTTGTATGATATAGAAATGTTTATTCCCCGATTTGTAGAGTGATAGCCAATGCAATTTTCTTTCTAGTGCCTAGTTCACATGACTTTGATGATGGTAACTAAGTGTTAAACAAGGCGACGAATTATTTTTTTAAAGCTGTCAAAGGAGATGCGTTAACCCTTTGGTGCCATTATCAGTGAAATGCTTCTTCTTGAACATCAATTCGGTATAATGAGAATGAGAGTTTCCTCGCCATGTTAGGTTAACGACATAATTGGAGCGCACCCTAATTGGATATTTATGAGTTATTATTAAACTCCCTCCCTCCTCGTTTGAGTTCCCTGTCTGTCGACATCTCTCTCTCTCTCTTCACGCCGTATTAACATTCTTTAGCATCGCCGAACATCCCATTTAGAAAAGAGAAAGGGGCAAAAAATGTTCCCAACTTCCTCCTCCTTAAAACTTCGTAGTCGTTGCTCTTTATCTATTTTAGTCGAGAACGCAAAATTATACACTGTAATGTATTAGCGTCATAAGGATGATTTAAAAAAATAAAAAACTGGAGTAATAAATTTCCCCCACGACATCTTTGATGCAGTTCACTTCTTTCTGTAATCCCCTTCGTAACAAGGAGTTCTCCCCTTCCCCTCCTGTTTTGCTGCTCAGAAATGCGAATTTTGGATATTGATTCATTATAGTCTCCGAGTGTAGTTTAGATTTGTTTGTTTGTTTTTTTTCCCTTCCTGTATGTATTGGATATATAAAAGAAATATAAAAAGCGATGGGTTTATAAACAGAGCCAAGAATACGAAACAGAGAGAGAGAGAGAAGCGAAATGATGAATGCACAGGCAATCGAGAAGGCAAACCACTGTAATTTGCCCCGTTTAAGATGCGATAAATCATGGGGGCTAAATTGTGGTGGTGGTGGTGTTTGCTGCTCGTGATGATCGCCCCACATTTATTGTTTGTTGGAGGTGAGGTTGGGGAAGATGAAGGCAGCAGAAAATTGCACCTTCCCGTCCTATATTTCATAGCGTCGATCGTTGGGGATTTTTTTTTTTTTTTTTCTTATCGCGACGAGGAAATCTTTTTCTCTCTCCGAAGAAGTAGTTGAAGGCATTTTCTAAACGCGCTGAAGACGACGAACGCGAGAAATTCATTCATTCAGGAAACCTCTTTTCTCGGTGGTGGCCAACTATAATATGGGTAAGGGGGAGTTGAGTTTCTGCATTTAAACCGGTTTAAAACAATAGAATAGTTTATGTAGTATTTCTTTTTTTTATATTAAAATGTGCGCGCATTTATTTTATTTTTTTATACCTATGAAAAAATCTATAAAATGGATTCGTTGTGATGAGAGTGTGGGATGGTGAATGTTGGTGGGAGGAGAGAGAAATAAATAAATAAAAAAATAAAAAAAAAAATTCGCCACCACCACAAGCAGGGTGGTCTTCGTGTTGTTTGGATTGAAGATAATGGAAAATAAAAAGGAAAATAATAATAAGCTTTCTAGGAGTTGAGTCGATGATACATTCCGATCTCTAGGAAGTGCGTTAATAGAGGGTTCCCTTCCATTGCTTCTGAGTTATCTGCTTCTAGAGAATATGATGAAAATGTTTTCGTATTGATTGCTGCTGGCGTAGAAATGGGAATGCATTTAACCTGTTCGACGTAAATTCGCATTTGCAGATCGGATTGACCATTTCGCAGCTAGAGGATTCTAAGCAGTAAAATAAAAAAATGTGACAAGCCACTTCAACTGTACCACCTAATGTGCTTTAAAATATGGTTACAGTGCAATAAAAGTTCAATTGGCATTCATTCCTCTGTGTTATCGGTTTCCGTTTTGGATAAGAAGATCCCTACGCAATTGCAAACCCGTCTTTGCTTCTTGGAAATATTCTAAGCCCTTTGTGATCCATTCCTCAAAGCATAGAATTAACATGCAAGATAAATTTTCCTTAAAATTTTGGGCTAATAGGAATCAAATTATATCTCAAGGGTTGATATCTTAAAGATTAATATAACGATATTATATTATATTTTCATATTTTAAAAAGTAGCGTATTTTTTTTAGTGTATTAGGAGAAACTATTTTTAAAATAGCATTAATTGAAAATCGAATTAGCTTTTAATTTTGAAGTTCCATTTTAATAATTTAAAGATAGAGGTAAGCGGATTTATTTTTAGAGTTTTTGATGAACAAGAAATGTTTTCATCCAAATGTTATGAATTATAAATGTTTCCAAAATTTAATATTCAGTTTTAAGGCGAAAATTTTTTTCTCTTCTCAACAGCATCTGAAACTAACTGCCCTTAATAAGGTGTTGAGAAAATAGAATAGCATTGCATCACTTACAAGTAAAGCCCGTGATCTGTCAGTTTCTGAAACCAGTCTTTCGCTGGGTGAATGTTTAGGAGCCGCCACGATACAATAAAAAGAGGACATAACTAGCTTCTCAGAAGTAACCAAGTCAGAAGCAGTATTAATAGCAGGGAAGCAGGTTTTTCATCCAGATCTCTGGCAAGAAGAATTATCATGAGCTAAAGCATCTCGATCTCAGGAAAATTGTACGAGAAATTGGAATTCAGCCAGAATTTGAAATTTGTTTCAACCCGCATTATTCTTTTGGAATTGAAGAAATTCAGTATTGATAATACAATAAAAAGAAAGTTCTGCAGGAAGGGGTGAAATGTGGTATATCAAACTGAAGTTTTCAGTACTTTTTTCCTGTAATAATAACACGCTGTATGATCAAAGGTATCCATACATTTTTACACTTTGCTTCTCCTGCAAACAAGTAAGAAATTAATATGGCGAAGATATACCTTTTGCTGCAATAACTTCTGTCACTTTTTCACGAAGACTATCCAACAATTTTTAAAATAAAGAGAAGCGAAAAACTATGGATAAAATCAATATAGAAGAAGCAAAATCAGTTTCTTGTCTACAACAATTTATTTAACTGTATGTGCGTTTCAGTACCTTGTAACCATCATTCGGTGGAACACAGAGTTTGTGAGCTGTAAAGCGATTTATATACAGTAGGACAACCAATTATTTAAACAAAATAAATACAAAATAAAAATACAAAAAAATAAAGAAAAGAACCAAGCCGGTAACAAGTGTGAAATGCAGAAAACGACAAATCAGAGAAAATGTTGCAACGGGAAGTGTAGTACAGTACGCCAAAAGAGAAGTGATCATTTCTTTCATCGATGTGATGCGGCGTGGCATAGCTCGCATCCAGTTCATTTCACAAATGTTCTGTGGAATTGCGATTTTGACTCAGTCCAATTCCTTAACAATCAAATCAGGGATTCAGCAAATCATGAACTAAAGAAACGAGCTAGAACCATGAGACATAGCCTCAAACTATTAAGCCACCGTTACTGTAGAGAATGACGGAAATGAACTCTTGGAGCCACGAATCGTGATACCAAATCGTGATCTCTTCTACTACAAGTCTAGTAACCATTGCTTAGAGTTTGACACTTTTAAAGTTTTGACCAATAGGGCAGCGCTGAAAACAGTGGATGAGCTGATGAACCAAGCTTTTCTGAGTGAAAAATTGGATATTACTTAATGAACTCTTCGATGCTTGACACGATGGTAGGAGATTGCTACCTCCCAGAGTAAGTCTAGGTATAAAATACTCAGATGATAAGCGATCTTTTTTTCAAACTCCTAACCCTGAAATGCGCGAAGAAAAATCTCCCGCATAGATTTAATAATAGTTAAAATGCTGAAATTTGGGGGGACACGTAAAACTCGGAAACTACTCGTTGGAATTCTATCAAATTAACTATTATAGAACCTGAGTTATTAAATCTATGAGGGAGATTTTTCTTTCACGCAGTTCAGGATTGGACGATTTGAAAAGAGACCGCTTATCATCTGATTTTTTTGTAACCCACTCTAGGACGTAGCAATACCCTCCCATCGTGTCACGCCTCGATGATCAGAATTCATTAAATAAGAGCCAATTTTTCACTCAGACACCATAGAAAAGCATGGTTCATCACCTCATATACTGTTTTCAGCGCCGCTCTGTTGGTCAAAACTTTAAAGGTGCTATTCTTCTGACGCTATTTTGCCAGACTTGTAGTAGAAGAGATTTTGATGATATTCTATGTAGCGCTTGGCATTGGTTGCGTTAATGTTCACTTTAAATGTGGACTTATGGCCATGATAATTCAAAATTCAGAGCTAGCGACGATTTGTCACGGTGCTGATGTTGCATTCGGAAGCATCTTGGAATTCACTAAGAATGTTTTCAGCCGAATTGTTTCACCATCGTCTTCAGCATTCTGCAATCCCTACATGTTTCCATTTCCCTGACACCATTTATAGTGAAACCGAACATGTATAATATCTGGTGTCCGGATTTTAGGTGGAATCGCCTTTTAGTGTACCTGATGTATGGTCTTTAATAACGATTTTATTATTGTGAAAATATTTCCACCTTTTCACCTTTTTTAATTTTTTCCGTTTTTCTACACACATTTTTTAAGTAAGGTTTTCCACCTGAAATCCGAACCCTAATAATATCGCAGAAATTTCACGAATAGATTTTCAAAACATTCAGTCAGCTGAAATTTGCAATGAGGTCAACGGATTCGCTTGCATACTCTTATAATTGTGTGAGCTCGTACTGTGATATCCATGGCAGGATTTATACTTCGCGAGGTTTTCTGGTTATTTTTGATCGTACGGCGTTTATATAATAAAAGGTCATTAAAAGGAAAAAAACTTCGCGGGAAAACTGACAGTTTCTTAGGGGAAAACTTACATTCACTTTTCTCTTCTCTCGAGAGGTTTGACTGTTCCAGAAAGTGACCGTTCTCCGCCGAAATATGTGAAACAATCTCGGTGGTAGCGTACCTTCGCAACGAACAAATCATTTGCAATTGTACTTTTTGCCCCTAGAATTAATTGTCTTTGGCCTACTTTGTTCCTTTTTTAATTAACTTTTCGCACGAGAAGTAGTGACTTTTATCTCATAATTCACTGGATCGAACGATTCTTTATGGCGGTTTACGCTTGTTTTCTTTCGTTTCCAAACGCCAAGTATATATTTCTCTACAGTTCGCCTGGGCTGTAATTTGCTGAAAGTTGTCTAGTCTGTTGAATATTTGAATATTTCCTTTATAAGCTTTCCAGTTCTCCAGTCCGTAAGAACGAGAGCTAGAATCCTGCTTATGGACAAGGATAGTTATATTTGTCCCGAGATTTTTTAAGATATCAGTCATATGAAAGGGCGCAAATGACCATTGAGAACCGGATCCATTTACACAAAAAAAAACAACATTCCATGGTGACTTCACATACCTGGAAAGAAAATAATGTCATGGGGAATAAAAAAACAAGTCGAACAAAAAGCAATACATGAATCACTAAACACTCGATATATCAAATATATAAATATTTTTGAGGAAATGTCACTGAGGTACATTCTCTGGGTGATTTACATGCCTACATTTTTTTAACCTTTTTTGGGACTTCGAATATCTCATTATAATTATTGACAGTATGAAGGAAAGCTGAAAAATTCTGATTGTTATTTCGTTGTTCCAGATCTTTCCTCAAAAGATTGCCTACAAGAATTCTGAGAAGTCGTATTTAGACCGTGGTAGAAAGTATTGTGGTTGCACAAATCATGAAACGTATTCATTTATTTGGCACTAATTTTACCAATAGATTCAGCTTGGCTCGTCTCCCGCAAAAATTTTTCCTGCCTGCCTAATCAAGCATTTGTCAAGAGTATTAGACATATCACTTGTCATATGTTGAGTTTTTACCGTGATATGATGTACACACCAAACAATTGTACATAAGTCTATAATAAAATCCCTTGTAAAACTCATCAGTTTGCTGAAAATTTTCTCGACAGCATTTTCGAGACAGTTTTACTACTTATACTTTATTCTGACGAAAATAACAATGGAAAAAATGAATTTCTGCGTTTGGTTGGCATAAATATAAAACTAACCAATAAAACTCTGGATACTTATATATTATAAGAAGACAGTCGAAATTAGGAACATCATGTTTTTACAATGATTAGCGGAAAAGTGGTGCTCCTGTTTTCGACTCTCTCTGGCATACACTGTTGACATTACAACGGGTTCGGAAAGCAGTACTTAATTGCGCATGGCATCTGTGCAGGTGAACACATTCGGCCACACGTTATTTGTCATATTCCGTGGGACACGTTAGGAGTTTCTTTAACATATTTAAAATGAACTAAAAATTGAAGATCCATAAGGAGTGAAAAATAGAAGATCTACAAGGCGATTCGATTTCCAAGTTTGGTGAGCGGGAGCAGTATCAGCCGAACGTTGAGAGACATCTGTGGTAGAGCAGGAGCAGTCAGTCGAACAATTTTCAGAACTCCAGAGCACTTCGGAGCAAGTTAGCCAGCCGAATTCATGAATAAGGGCATGTTTAAAAAATTGCAGTTGACAATTCAGAATTGCAGGAGAGCACTATTATCTAAGGGTGTGATTGTCTTCCAGTACAAGCCCAGCTCGACGATCACCGAGAAAACAGACCAACTTGTCGGTATTTCAGAAGGAAAGGTTTAGAGCATCTACGCTACAGGCCGGAAGAAAAACTCTTTGATAGTGAGGAAGAGCTGATAGATGCAGTCTGAAAGTGGTAATTACCTTTATTTCTACTATGATTTCTACTATCTGTCGTAATTCTCACTTACCAGAATCCATCTTATCGAGAATGAGAGGGGTGTGTTTAGATAATTGTTAAATAACTGGTCCCTTTTCTGCTTATTAATTAAATCTTTTCCATTCATTCATTTTCCAATGTTACTATCAGCGCTTGACTAATTTTCCGAATTCACGATGTGATGCACCATCTCTTCCGAAGATGTTTTATCACGGGGTGTTAGTCCAATCTATTTTTGATACGGCAGGACTCCACATAAGGATGCTGTAGCCCTTGCAAACTTATGAATGGAAACAGTCAGTGTGGTAAATACCAGTCCCTTGTCATTCTTCATGCTTATATACAACCATCAGATTGATGTACATTGCATTTCTCTATTCGCATCAAGCTAAACATTGACCAGGGTTGTGGACAACGATGCCAGGTTTCGGGGATGCGTGATGAAATCTGTTGGTATATAAAGCTTTTTTCACCTTTCAGTTGTGCTCTTCTTTATTACGTTACAAATTATTCTTAGAACTGGAACGATGTGTGTCACTTGACGCGGTCTGGTAGTATACTTTGATTATCCAGGAGCATATTCATTTGTCCACTGGTGCGCTAAATTTGACACACTTAAATTGGATATATACTTAAACGAATTGGCATCTTCTGATAAAAAGTCTAGCGAAGTAACATGTTATAATCAAACCTTTCTTGAACTCAAACGCATATATACCAGCATATACTTGGTGATTCGAGAAGAATGGTGCAAAATAAAAGACCTGTAGAAAGAGTGGTAAAAACGTTTAACAAGACCAATCAATGAAACAAAATATAAGTTGCAAGTTATTGTCTGTGTATGGAAGTTTAGATAAACAGCCATTAATGGTACTAATGGAGTCGTGTGAGTAAGACGCCGACACCGAGAAGGATAAATCAATTTGTGTGTTGAAATTTGCACGAGCAGCGGCCTCGATCCACGGTATGGCGTATCTTACGAAGGTTTTGTGTTGTAAGCCATGCAGATTAGAGCTCCTTCATGATCTAATATCAAGGAAAAGTGTCAATCGTCACAACGTTACATCTGCGGTACAGAAAATCCACATGTTATTGTCAAGCACTTAATAGACTCACCATTAAGTGACCGTGATTGTGTAATAAGCAAGCGCAATGTATATAGCCCTTTATTTATATATTTTTTTACCGCATCTACTTTGACTGGCTCTTATCTGGACAATTTCAGAATAGCTTATGCCTCAGCTTCGGGGCATATTCGGTGAGGAGAATCTTCCCGGTATCATATTTCAAGAGGAGGTGCTCCAACACATTTCCACTTATATGTTCACTGATTCCTGAATGTTACTCTACCGGACGTTGGATTGGCCGTGGTGGAAACGATGATCTCTCAATGCTCATTGGCTACCACGATCGACGGATTTGACACCTTGTGCACATATTACTACATACAGTGTGATATACCACATAGGGAAGGAGTCGCCAATTCCCCATGAGGTTCCGTAAGAAAAATTCCAGGTCCGTGTTGGAAGTGTAAAAGATTCAACCATTATGTTATTGTTGAAATATAAATTTATTCTGTATAACCAGCATGGATATGGAATTGTTAATAAAGGCCAATAAAATTAGAATATTTAACTAAACAATCATTTAATATCATATACTGTAAGGTCTAAAGGAAGGCTCTACTAATGATTCAAAATAACAATTACATTAACTAGGGTTCTTACATCTTGCAGGAGTTTTTACGGACTTCACTATCAAATTACGGCTATCACTTATACTGATAATCCTCATAACAATGTGGGTTTCTCCCCTTTTTTAATACAAATAGAGGATCTGAATAAGAATAAAATTCACGAGGACTCTAAACCTCAGGAGAGAGAAAATTCGACAACAGTTTTCTTAAAGTCTTATTATTGTCCACTTAACCGGTCCTCCACTTCACATCTAATGGATTAGGGTTATGTTTCACTATCTGAAACGATTTAGTATTTATAAAAGTTAACTGGAATTAACACGAGATACTTCGCATTGCCCGCTTTAATAGCTCAAAAGATTTCTTATCTTAGATGGGCTTAAATACGTTCTGCTTACTTATCTTCCAATACGCAATGGATTCTTATTATATGGCTTTGAAATCTGCTCTCCTAATTCAGTACGGCTGCCGATGTTCCAGGTTGTATCCTCTATCGTCATCATATGGCGTATTCTTCATGTTCCTCGATAAGTTACAACGCTCACTTAGATAAAGTCTGCCCTTCCATTACAGCATAAACGAGTTAACATATATTATCATTTTTTTAAGTTCGTCCTCCAAATTCGTTTCCTCTCTCTCCGAGAGCTCTTGTTCCAATCCCCTAAATTACTTCTTATATCGACAACAATCCACAGAGCGGTTGTCGCAAACATTGTTGCATCTTGAGCGATTGTAATAAACAAAAAACTCAACTTACAAGGGAATCCCTCGAACATGTATGTCACAGATTTCCACCAAATTGAAATATGTTACTCATCTGAAGCTACTCTAGATGCTTGCAAAATAAAATGCCAAATTTTGTTTCTTTCAAAATAAACCGAGAAAACGAAAAAACTTCATCCCATATATCTATACAAAGACTCCATTGTTAAAGCGGTGTGTATGTGTATTATTTCGCTCTTCACTTATTTCTTCACTATTCAACAATACGCACGAAGCCACTTCACATGAAAGCAACGCTATCGCTTCCACGGTGTGCTTTACGCGCAAAAAAAAGGCTATGTGGGGTTCCCTTGTTAGTACAACCGCGACCTACTGGAGGCAGCATAGCATTATAAAGTAGAATTCTGCATATAGACAGTTAATTAAAAAAAAACTTCACCATCTGTATTGATACAAAGCCTTGTGGCTGTATACCAATACGCCACAACAGGTTGCGTAGGATATTTAAGGGCACGATGCAGATAGCAGAACAAAACATCATATATGCCAAACGGTTCCCTGACACAACGGGACAAGACAAAACGGGAAAGGACGGAACGGGACGGTGACAAAAAGGGACAATGACAAAACGGGACGGTGACAAAAACGGACAGTGACACAACGGGACATAGGCAAAACGGGACAGAATCATGATGTTTCAAATCATCGATTCATCGTCACACAAAATCATCGATATTTCGTTACATCGATTCATCACCACACGAAAACATTCCACGAAAGTTTATAAAATTTATATAAACTTAAGAATATCAGGAGCATATTCTTAAGTATTTTCACTAAATGTGCACTTATACTGAAGAAGATATCAGAGGACAGTTACCCTTCATGGCAAATAGATCCCCTGAGGTCGCTATCTAGTTTCTGATAGCACAGAGGTCCCCTTAGCTTTTTTGGGACTCCTCCCGGATGACTAATATGACACGATGAGCCACCGGATGGCGTGAGCTCTCCAGTCACGTATAGTTGGCGTAATTACATCTTTAATTATACAATTACAATCAAATCCATGTCTTAATATTGTCAAATGTCAATTGACCTTACCGTCTTGTAAGTATTTATAAAATGAGTATACTCTTCTACATCCCTCATACTACATGCATTTTGACCAGGATAACTGTTTAATATAATTATAAGTCGTTAATTATTCAAAATGAGATAATTTAATTAACATTGAAAAATTATTTACATTCAAACTTTCATATATTGAAACTTTTGGAAAACAACATGCCTGATTAAAGGATTATTTCGATAAAATAATTTATGCATTTTATTATTTTGTTATAATATTCAGATTCGAACTAATCCTCAGGATTCAAAATCTTGCGTGCCCCGTACACTATATCATACTAAGATAAGCTAACTTTTAAGCTATTGGGTTCATACCTCACTCATAGGTTCTACCTTGTCAAATACTTATTATATTAACATTCACTCTTACATTAATTGCGGGAACACTAATTGCAGTTACCTCCTCTATATGATTTACAATCTGAATAGGATTAGAGCTAAATTTAATATCAATAATTCCTATTTTGACTTTCAATTCTAAAAATGACATACCAATAAAGTATTTTATAACAGGCTCTAGCATTATCTATGCTCCTGATTTGAAACATCATGATTCTGTCCCCTTTTGTCTATGTCCCGTTTTGCCTATGTCCCTTTGTGTCATTGTCCGTTCTTGTCACCGTCCCGTTTTGTCATTGTCCCTTTTTGTCACCGTCCCGTTCCGTCCTTTCCCGTTTTGTCTGTCCCGTTCTGTCTTGTCCCGTTTTGTCATGTCCCGTTCTGTCTGGTCACCATGCCAAACAACCTATTTTATTCATACACAATTAGGTACACAGATGTAGGAAAGGTTGGAGAATAGATTTATTCGACGTAACCCAACACCTAGAAAGAAAGCCTGTGTACTGAAAATTCATACATTGTTACATGATCATAAGAAGTCATAATTTAGGGTTATTATTGGTAGATATACGATTAACAATGCCTATTTATGATGATGTAACAATGTATGAATTTTCAGTGCACATGCGTTCTTTATAGGAGGTGTTGCGTAACCGCCGTTAGCCGCATGCGAGACCGGAAGCGTTGACTTGTCCGAATTAAATGGTCCTTCTGTATGTCTGCCAATGGCGGCCTTGACGGAACCAATGGTATTGTGGGAATGTCGATTAGCTTCCCGTTCAACAACATCCCAAATGTAGTAGTCTAGGGGATTGGGATCTGGCCCGTTAGGTGGCCACCGTTAGTTCGGTGTGATGTGATCCATTCTTGTGTTGCCATCTGCAGCTTTATGTACAGGTGCAGAGTCCTGTTGAAAGACATACTTTCTGCCATTGCGAACGTTATCTATTCAGGGTTTCACAACCATTTGCAGCACCGCAATGTAGCCAGCAGCATTCACTCGAAAACTTGGAAAGAAGTGGAGTGGCACGACGTGTGCGTAATCCGAAAGAACCGCACATTTGATATCTAATACTACTGGATGGCTCACTCATGAAAAAGATTCTGCCTGAAATTGGCCATTGTTATCTGACACAACTAACCGATGACCTTTGAGGATGCGATTGCAATGAGATTCAGTGAAATTCTAAAAAAAATGCATAATTTTCTCCACGTAGCATATTTTATCTTATTTTTCAATTAAAATTATATAAAGAAAAATTTTCAAAGTTCGTAAAATTAGCATACATAGCCTATCGTTGGTATTGGACAGGCATGGCACAACTACTCGATAATCTTAGAGGACTTTGTATTTTTTGCCAGAAACATTCGCTATAAGTCAGCCATCCAGTAGTATTAGATATCAATGGTTATTTCGCCAGTTCACCTTTTGGTCCCGTTCGAAAGTTTTTCATCGGAAAAAAAAAAACCCCAGGGCATGCCAGGTTCTTCCGGATGTTTGACCTAATTTAATAACCGCTTTGGTCGAAGCAGTCGTTCTTGTGTTTTCGCCGACATGAACTGCCCTTTCTTCAGAACATATGACTTAAAACGGAAGACCTCATACACTATAGTGATGATTGTGCCCTCGGAAACCTGAAGATCTCGGGCGGTGGCTGTGATGGACATTCCTGAGTTTGGATCGATAATATTTTTAACCTGTTGTACAAATTGTAGTGTTCTCATATAGTTCGAACGTTGTGGGTGCTTTTTGTGCTTAGCTACAGTCGACACAAGTCCGCCTGAAGCTTCCAACTCTTTCGGAACTTTGTTTACAAACGATCTGGCGACTTTTAAAAATGTTGCGATTTCAACATCGCTGTGCTGTACGCGTAGCGCAACGATCACGACGTGTCTTTTCATTTCTTGCGTTAGCTGATAGTCCGCCATTGCTGCTCTGTAAAGATAAAAGAACAGATATTAGTGCATATATAATTGCAGGTGCTCAATCACATATCCTTAAATACCCCCCCCCCCTCCTATGTAAAATTTGTTCGTCATGGTCTGACAGACCAGCACTTAAAAGTTTTCAAATGACCTTTTGGGACACACTGTATAGTGTATATGCATAACCATGTTCACTATAGAATTATTAGTGTTACATTAGTCCTATTATTTAGGGCAAAGGGTTTACAATCACTTTAATTATCGTTTGCATAAGTTGTTAATTTATTATTATTATTTACTAACAGGCCCAGCAATGCTTCGCTATTGTTATACAGGGTGATTCTGAAAAAGTGTGTATTACTGTAAGCAATGACAGAGGTGACCAGAATGAACATTTTCTTTTAATACAATGTGGTTCCGAATTTGAACGATAACTAAGATATGGACAGAAATAAAAATTGCCGCCACCAAGATCAACAAGTTAATAACTCAGGTTCTGCAACGTCTAGAAAAATGAGGTTTGGAGGAATAATAGAGTACATGAAACTGTGTATATCGTTAAAATTTGATCGTATTCAAACGAGTAGTTTACGAGTTACGCATTCAAAATCGTAACATTGCTCACATGCGAGTACTAACCACCACGTGTTACGATGTTGAATGCGTAACTCGGAAACTACTCGTTGGAATACGATCAAATTTTAACGGTATACAGAGTTTTATGTACTTACTTACTTACTTTTCAAACCCGCTTATCCGTTAGGGTCGCGGGGGCAGCAGCCCTATGGAGGATCTCCAGCGATCGCTATCTTCCGCCATCAGGCGCATGTCCTTCCTGGTAATATCCAAGCGACTCGAACCCAGATTCTCCATGTAGTCTAGCCACCTGGTTCTAGGCCGACCCCTTGGTCTCGTACCCACCGGCTTGGAAACTAACAACTGCCTAGGAAGACTAGTTTGCGGCATCCGTATCACGTGGCCATACCAGCGCAACTGAGATCTCTCAATGCGGAGAAGTAGCGGCTCAACACCTAACGATTCCCTTATTGTACCCTATGTACCCTATTATTTCTCCAAAATTCGTTATTCTAGGCGTTGCAGAACCAACAGTTGTTGATCTTGATGGCGGCATTTTTATTTCTGTTCATATCTCAGTTATCGTTCAAATTTGGACCCACATTATATTAAAATAAAATGTTCATTCTGGTGACCTCTGTCATTGCTTACAGTTATACACACTTTTTCAGAATCACCCTGTATATGAAGCGCCATCTTTTGATTTTTCTACCAATTGTACTAAGCTGAGCATACTCCAAAAACTTTAAATTAAGATGTCTTTTTCTTCCGTGAGCCGATTTTGATGAAATAAAGCCCCAAGCCACGCTCAAGTTACCTGTAAAAACCCCATGAAAATTCGTCAAGTAGTTTTGAAGATTAGCGTTTTCAAACAGACAGACAAATTTTTTTAAATGGTCATATTTTCAGACAGACAGACAGAAAAGTTTCGATAGCCAAAATGTATTCTGTTACACTCCCTACATCACCCGCAATCAGATTTAGACGAATATTTTTAATGTACAGACATGACGGTTCTACAGTTTTATTATATGTAAACATCATTTCTTAAAGTGTGTTAGATTATCGTTCTACAATGTCAGCGATAACCTTGGCATTGATTCCTCGAGGGAATATTGCGCCAAACCCAGAGACAAACACAAACATCCATGCCTTCAGCGGGATTCGAACCAGAGGGTCGTAGGAATCATTTCCCTAACGCTCTCGGACACCGAACCGCCGAGTTGTTAACTTAGGAATCCCCCGAGTAAATAATCATGCTACTTATTATTATCCCTTGTTGGGACTTTATTGATTTCCATGAAACTCTCCAAACAGTTGGAAACCAGGCGTGCGTTTTTATATAATATTCAATCTAGAAAATTATGACATTTTTCTATGTGGAAGACCTGTTTCATTGTCTGTATAAACTTAAGGTGTCATAGAAGCACAATTGTCGATTGGCTAGAAAAGCTTTTTGTGTCGTGTGTGTTTTTAAGTTAGTAATTAATAATTTCTGGAAGTGCCACCTGCAAACCAGGCCCGAGATTGCGTACAAACCACGTTATGGCCAACGTCGTAGATTCTGGACGACGAACGTTTTCAGGGCATTTTGCGCATATAAACATGTTCATTATATGGAGATAGATAGGCATATTACGCCTGTGTCATATTCCAGTTCGATTCACTAAGATCTCGGATAAAGCATTTTTCACGTGATGGTTTTGGGGATATTTTAAATAATAATTGTGAGCACGAAAGGATTAGCTTAAAATATTAAGAGCTTATTTGCTCTCCAAAGATTATTATTAATTATTTTTAATATCTGAATACATGTTGCGCCATGGCATTGTGATTTCAAATCTATACTCCTGTAATTTCGAATCGTTCGAGTTTGATTGTCAGCAGAATGCGGCTCTATTCTGAAAAGAAATCAGAAATTGATGAGACGAGAATGGAGTTATCCGTATTGAATGTTGAAATGTCAGTTTTTAGAGTTCTTCATCTGTGGTGGTGAAAGCTCTTATGGTCTATCGAAAATTATGTCTGTTTACGAATAAGTAGATGCGTGCTATGGGGAATGAGTGAGTTATTTTTGTTATTAATTCGTCACTCGGAAAAGCTATTGCCTTAAGTAAACAGTAACGATTTTGTTTATTGAAAATTGAATTCAGTAGCAAATTGCTTACAAGCAAAGCTGAAGTGAAGATAGTGTTTTGAAAATAATTTGCTACTGTGTGTAGTGGATTTGTCCTTTGTAATATACTTGTTCCTGTCAATATTTAATAGCTATTGACCGCTTGTATTTGCTGTCCTCGTCGTTATTATTATTATTTGGACCCAACCGATCCATCCCTTTGTTGTCGTCACCCTTATCATCACCCCTTTGTCCCCACCTCCCTCAAAAGTTTATTGATGACCAATATCACTTGAATCTGCTTCACCCAACGGTGATTCGATTTCGATTAGGTTTTACAATGTACTCGAGGCATAGCCAAGTTGCATACCTTATGGCTTGCTTTAAAAATAAAAAAAAAAATAAAAAAAACAACAACCTTCCCTTCTATGCGTTTGACGGGTAATTTGCTGGCCCAATGACGTCAGACTATCCCTTTACGTGTAATTGAATTCGGCTGATGATTTAAACTATGGAGCGACAGACAAACAGACGCAGAAAACAAGGGTAAGAGGGATGATTTGGGAGGGGAATAGGGAAATGTTTGTTGGCGTGCTTCGTAGACAATTTCGTTTGACAGCTTGCAAAACATCTCTGTTTATCGATAGCCAAAACTTAATTCGAGTGAGTTTTCAAATCGACTGATTGAATCGTTGGGATCAGTCAGTTGGGTTTTTGTTGTTGTTGCTGTTTTGTTTCTTGCTTCTTTTTAGTCGAATGAGTTCATTAATTCAGGTGGAAATCGAACACTGGAGAAAGATTGTTCGGGTAATATAGGAATCGGGAATGAATCGTGTGGGAACATTTTTATTATTCATTTTCACTCCTTCGTGTATGTTGTGGGCCAGCAATGATGTATAAAATAAAATAGTAAATATTAATACGCCAGCATGTGATTTCTAAGTATTTAAAAATAATTTCCATCCTATCGAAAACTGGATATTAGAAATTCTGATTGTAATGATCAGATCGCGGGTTCGAATCCCGCTTTGCCCTCGGAACAGTTTCTTTTTATTTATAGTTATTTATTTTGAAAAAAAAAAAGTACCGACCTAAAAGCTTAAACTGCCGTTACTTGTCAACATGGTCCCCTATAACTTTAAGCATTTTTTCACAACGCTAATGTCACGATTACTTGGACACCACAAATGCTTCCTTAGGGATCTGTTTTATCCATTGGGAAATCGCTAAATCAAGAGCGGAGCGTTGGAAAAAGCCAAAGATCGCTAGATGCCATGCCATGTGATTACAGAGCACAAGGAACTACTTTAAAGTTGTCGTGAAGAAACTTCTGAGAGAGGAGCTCCCGATGAGCAGGAGCGTTATTCCGCTCTTTTATCGGCGATTTTCCAGGGGACAAAACAGACTTCTATGGTGGCTATTTAATGGGGCCATGTAATCGTGGCGTCAAATTTGGGGAAACTGTGTATGGCCTTAGAGTGTGACCTTTGAGAAGTGCCTGTAGTTTCAGCTTTCTAAGGTTAGTACTTTCCCAAAATAAATTACGAGACCTTAGAACTTGAATGCACCTCGCATAATTAATAGACAAAGGGAGGATTCCGAATTATGTGTTTTCTCGCAACATAATCCCTTCATTTAAGGAGTGATGTTGACATACAAGAATATTTGATGTTTCATAAATAAATTCACTATAATTTGACGGCCAGAATCCTTTGCTTCCGTTATTGAGCGGTTTTGTCGTGGACAGTCTTCTCATTTATATCTCAGGAATGATTACAGTTAATAACGTCATCGTTTTTCGGCCATTTTAATAATAAAAACTAATTTAAATATGTCATACGTAGTTACTTGGTAATAGGTAATAACTTGTTACTTAGTTTCGAGTTCTGCACTTAAGGCAATATTGAAGATCTGCGGAAGATTCAGGTAAAGCCCTTTCTGAATCTGTCAAGTGAGTGATGTTTCTATTCTGTTAAGAAAGAATAATAAATTTCCTTAGAATATCTCTACTGTGTAGCCGCTGGTGCTTCCGTTAAAGAGTAATCCGTTGCTGATCGATAAGAATCTCGAGCAGTTCGCCAAAAACGACAATATACGAATAACGTTCAGATATCACTAATAAATTGTAGCCGTTGCTGTGGTTTCACTGAGTTTTCTGATACATCTAGAACTACTTCGAAACAGTCTTTTAAAGTGTTACCATGTTAATATACGATTATGATCGTATTATGATCGGCAACTTCTAAAGGGCGTTTTACATATCTCCATTTCCTTTCATTGCCTGAATTACTTCTTCAGATGGTCGCCAGATTCCTCTTTATGCCATTACTTGCTTCAACATTTACCGACTTCTATCGCGGTGGATAGCTTCTGAAGAATGAGTTAATAATTAATTTTGATTTAAAATGCTTGATGGTTCTCAATCATAATGCTTCATATTCTTCCCAAACTCGACTATGTAAATAAGAAGTACTAATCGTCTGTTTAATAATCGGGTACTGCGCAAGTGTAGTAGCGATAATTTTACTGAACATTCTGGCATAAATCGTTTTTGGACTTTTCAAATGTCAGTTTCCTTCCTTACCGTGAAATGTTTGTGCCACTTACACGCTGCGTTGCGACTCTTGATTTTTTCTTCCATAAATTTGTTTCATCATCAGATGATCTGCAAGGTTCCTGTAGTCGTTTTGCCGGAGTTTTGACAAATTTGATGCTTGCACGTTCTTCAAATTCGGACATAATTGGATTCACCACTAATGCTGCGGTCTACTTATATTTATTCTGCGTCGTTTATCAATACGCATGTGTGGAACAGTGCCGTATGGTACAAGAAATTTTGGACTCCAAGCTTACTATGTTTAAGCTGCACGGGTGGAAATGGGAAACCTCATTATTACGCTTTTCATTCAACTTGCTGGTAACTACTTACGAGAGACTTAAATTACTAAATACTCTTGCGAGAGACTTTTAAAATGATAAAGAATAGGAGGGTCCGACTCGGTGATCGCAAAGGCGTACTTCCTACATTTATGGACCGTGAAATATGATTAATTAATGAAGTGTAACGGAAAGTAAGCAATTTGGTTGATTGTTTTATTCTTAAGTAAGTAATTGCATAAATCTTAACAAATAACTGAAGTTTGAAATGACTACGAGTGTCCGTCAGAAAATGAGAGTTGAATAGTCGTTGGGAAATACAAGATACCGGGTAGTCTGGGCTAAATACTGCCACAGCATGCGCCATATACGGACGTGCATAGTTATCATTCAGGTATCCGTTTTCGTATTATGAGACTCCTGACGATGAGTTTTCGTATTATGAAAATTCGAAATATCTTCAACACAGACTTAGTCTCTGTATTAATGTTAGTCTCTGTAACAACCACAATAGGGATGCCGGGGCGCGTGGGGCCGCCTTCCTTAGAAATCTTCCATAACCTCTTTAAACCGTCGAAAACTTATTGAAGTTGGCATGAATTGTTCTCGTAGGATTAGTGCAACAAGTCTCTGAGACTGTTTTCTTAAGACGAAAACAGAATTTGATCATCATACAATAACTCCATCTTGCCTTGTAAGAGGACAAGAACTTGGAGCTGATGGATGCTTGCACGGTATTGTTACTTCGTGATCTTACTGAATGCGCATTCTCGCCTTCCATAATTTCCATGTAGCACGTTTGTATTTTCAAAGATTGCTTCTGGAGAAAATAATTCGTCGTCTTCATCAATTGTGGTTAGCCTGTTACCAGGGCCGTACGCAGAGGGGGGGGGGGGGTGCGATGTTGCCTGTTACCGATAACGATTATAATGGTTACGATAACCTTTATTGTATTTTGGTTAACATCTTCGTCGATAACCAGTAAAAAAATTGCAGAAGCAGTCTGAATACTAATCAGCTGTGTGTGCTGTTTGCGAGTTGGACCAGTTCATTATATTCTGATTTAAAATCGGCGGTGAGAAGCAGATCACGTGACTTTGCCGGGTTGGGAGTGTAATTTTCATTATTTTTTTTATGAAAGTTGCATTTTCACTCCATGATTGCGTATAATTTTCGATTTGTTACGGAAATTTAACACCTCGTTTGCATAATCGTACGCTGAAATAAAAAGTATTCAAATGGAATGTTTTGGATCAAAGCGTCGAATGTCTATCTCGTTGGATGTTATTATGTTAGGAGAGAGAGAGAGAGAGAGAGGTGAGGTGCGGTTTACGACTGAAACTTGCGAGGAAATTAACTCGTCACTTGGGAATTTTTTAAGGGATGCCCTAGCTCTTTAATTACAGCGATTAAACGATGGCCACGTGTAATTTCGCTTGAAATTTTTCACCTGCGATCGATATTCTGGTGAAAATCACACCTCTGTCTCACTCGCTCTTTGACAGAGCCATCAATGAAAAGAAAAGAGCAAAGGGAAGGGAGATGAAATGAGAGGGTGGGGGTTATGTATTTTTTATCTTTTAAGAAGTGTGCACGCAATAGAGCCCCAGCCGATATTTAAACCACCCACACAAGCAGCACTTTCACTTAAATTCAACCCCCTCTTACTTTTTGAGGGGGCCCTATGATAAGCTAATAATGAATAAAAAAAAAAAAAAAAGGAGAAAATATTGATCGTCGATACTTGGGCCGAAGAAGGAGGGAGAATATGTTTGAATGTGTATTTTTTTTTTTAATATTAATGATAATGTTGGAGGTATTTTCATGTGAAACATGAGTCATTTTTGCATTAGAGAAGAATGAAAATAAGGGGTGTTAGGAGTTTTGATGAGAAGATTAGGCCTATTTCATCTGTG
>JAHWFO010034640.1:4913640-4929044 GCA_023313115.1 Rhysida immarginata | reverse complement strand
ATGATCTTCAGCAGAGAGCAAATTAAGGCCACTGGGAATTTTAGAGCGTGTGAGGCAGTCCTGGGTCCGACGAGTTAAACAATACATAACTGCTTGTAGAGGTCATTTTGAACATTTGCTTTAATATGTATTGATATCTCGCATTTTCATTGTTACTGATTTAACCTAAGTAAACACCTGTAACTTGGTAACGGATCACTTTAGAATAAGGGATACCATAGCTTTATACGAGAGAGAATCGAAAAACAACGGGAATTTGCATTTCATATCTTAATTTCAAACATTCAGAGCGAACCAAATTGTATTTTGGAAACTTTATTTATTCCCTCATTTTTGGACATAATCGCTGCATTTCTCTATTTAGTGGTCCCAACATGCAACCAGTTTCTGTATACCCATGTCAAGAAATCCGTTCGGTTGATGCGAAGCCATCTTCGGACAGTCGCTTTCACTTCATGGTTAGTCTGTAAACGCTGACCCTCTGTGGAATTTCTTTAGTGGATCGAAGAGATGGTAATCATTTGGTGGTAGGTCCGGGCTGTAAGGAGGGACGTTGCAGGATTATCCCATTTCTAGCCTGAATCCAAACAAGAAAGCATGGTGTGGAAACACAGTTCATCTCCGGTGAGAAATAAATTCAAGGCCGCGAAAAGTGCTGGTAAGGTACGAGGAAAGGCAAAAAGATAGCCTGTGTGGCTTCCTTCCCAGAGGCAAGAGAATCAATGTAGAAGAGCGTACGGTTCTCGAAGGTAGCTTCGCAATCAGCCGAACGATTTTTATGACAATGATACATGAAGCTGATTACATGTTGGGGCTTCTGCAGAAACAAATGCGGCTATTAAGTTGAAAAATGAAACAGTAAATAAAGTTTCCAAAATACAATTTAACTGAATGGTTCTATACAACTGAATGTTTGAAATTAATTTATGAAACTCAAATTCCCGTTACCTTACGATTCTCCCTCGAATAAACTTTTTCCTATTTTTTGTTGCAGAAACCGACTACGTGGCCAGCCCACTATTTTTGTAGCATCCTGTAAAATGCTAGCTATTCTGTAGTGGTTTCTGTGGTCTTTAGTTATTTATTCTTCAATGTCGGCTCGGTGGCCGAGAGTGATCAGGTGCAGATCTTGTTTCTCTCGA
Source organism: Rhysida immarginata (assembly GCA_023313115.1). Lineage (NCBI taxonomy): Eukaryota > Metazoa > Arthropoda > Chilopoda > Scolopendromorpha > Scolopendridae > Rhysida > Rhysida immarginata. Next base: position 4,927,902 of record JAHWFO010034640.1, on the reverse strand, counting down.
CAACAACTGAGGGCGTTGATGTTTGTGTTGAGCTTTTACTAACAAGTTTGGAAGACCAAGCAGAGCATCAGTAGGCTGTTCCCCTGCTAGATTATATTTCCAATAGATCCCATGGTTATTTAATATCCTCACCACCGAAAAGGTAAAGGAGAAATAGAAAAGCTATTTACCTTTGCGCGGATGAGGTAGACATTCACGTGGGAACCTCGCGGAATGATAATAAAATTCCGAACCCAAACTTAATATAGGTAAAACAAATGACGTATATTAAAGATAGACTCCTAATCCTATTATTAACAGCGCCAACAAAGTGAAGCAAATTTAGCCATGAGAGTTCTGGGCAGGAGTAAACCGTGGAGTAATTAGCTGTCTGGCTGCTTTGTTTTTGAAGATTTTGGGCCCGAGGAATAATTAATTCAAAACCATTCCTCAAAGTTGTTCTGCGTACAACTGTACAGACAGACACGAAAAAGGATCAGGAATCATTTTTCACAAGCATAAATCAAAAATACGTAACTAAAATGAAAATACATAACTGAAAGACGATCGAAACGAAATTTAAATTGAAACCATGATCGAAAAATTGTTTATAAAATATAATAAAATACAAAGTAAACGAAAAGATAAATTTATCAGTCCGTGATCGGCGTGTGAAAGAATTATTAATCAGCTACTCTCATGTTTAGCCATGTGTTTTGCATCATCTTCACTCACTTTCAGCCATGATAGTTCTGGGCATGGAGCTTCCCAATTTGCTTCAAGTAACAACAATTGCTTCGGTGTCTATCTTTAATATACGTCATTGGGTAAAACCTATATCCAGTAATACATTGATTATACAAATATTAAGTACCATGATTCACATTCAAAGATTTTATAGGCACATTAAATATACATATACAGGATGTAGGAAATTCCCGAAACACTCGAAGAACTTTAGAAAAAAAGGTGTTAAGTCATAAAAGACAGGTCTATCTACAGATTGTCCCAAATTGATGTATACACTCTTTGAAACGCTATAGCTCAGCAACGAAATGAGATAGAAATATAAGGTTTGTTGTGCATGATCCAGACGGCGCTGGAAAAACATAGCAACACGTTCATTGTTATTCATTTGTTTATAAACCAAAATGGCGGTGAGACTTTCATTCGATGAACGAAGTGGATACTGAAGTGTTATTGGAAAGTGGAGAATGTTGTTGAGGTTCAACGATGTTGGAGGGTTGAATTTGGTACACCACTGCCAACAAGGGTAACCATAAGAAAACTCCAAGACAAGTCTGAAGCCGATGGAACGGTGCGGAAGAAAGAGAAGTTCCACTAGTAATGAACTTCTGAATAATTCTACCTTTGGGGAACTTTAAAGAACACGGTGTACGCCACAAACCCACAAATACTGACGGAATTAAGAGATCAGATTGAATATTCCATCAATGATATTCCATTAGCTACAATCCAGTCGGCATGTCGCTCTGTTCGACGTCAGTGTTTACTGTAGTAGAAGGTGGACATTTTGATCATGTACGGGCTTAAGGAAGTTTAAGGAATAAAATATAACAAACCTTATATTTCTTTCTCATTTCGTTGCTGAGTTATAACGTTTCAAAGAGTGTATACATCAATTTGCGACACCCTGTATTAGTGATAGTTTTGTTTAATTTTATTCAATCTTCCATTGTGGTAAGTATTAAGTAAGAGCGATTACATGCGTTTGTTGTTCTACACAAATATATTTCAACGTACGGTGCCCAGAAGGTATCCCATTCATGGATTTTTCTGCCCCGTTTTACGAGTTTTATGCTTTTGTTTTCTTTAAGCAAAAAGTGGATTTCTACTAAATCGAGGACACTGTACAATTTTGTAATTGGAACTTTTTCTCATGGCTCAAAAGTTAGTTTTCGTAACTTCTTGGCACTTACCTTAGGAGCGCTGGAAATACTTTTATTCATTAGGGCATGGGCGCCCTATAGATAGACCTGACTTTTATGACTCTAGCGCCTTTTGTTTTAAATTACTAGACTCTTTCGGGAATTTCCTCTACACCCGGCTTACAGGTACTATATTTTAATATGCCTATGTCATAGTATGAAATCTTTGAATATGAACGAACCGTGGTATACGTAATAATTTTATAATCCATATATTATTGGATATGGGTGTTAGCTACATTACTGTCGATTCGGAATTTTATTATCACTCTGCGAGGGTTCCCTAGTCAGTATTGTGAAGGGTGGATTAGATTCATTGATTATAAATTACACTGTCTGTTCATAAAAATCTGTCAACCTCCCCCCCCCCCTCCATATATATTATTTCCTAATAAAGAATAAACGCGAATACGCTGCGCTTCACTTAAATGGTTGTCAAGATTAAAACCGGCTCTTATGTTTAGCGCTGGGGTATTTTCAGCCGTCAGCTTTAATTTCATATCAAGGTGATAGAGAGAGAGAGAGTAGAAGGAATCTTTTATTTTCTTGTTTTTGTTGTGTTGCGTATTTCTATATGGGACTCACGCGCCAGCCCTCTATCGCCGTTCCGGTCGCGTTCGACCCGACGAGAAGGAGGAAGTTGCTCTTGATCCATTTGACAGTAATACGGGGTAATATCTGGTGGATGGTGGGGCTTGTCACGGCTGTCCGTTGTCTCCCTCCCCCACCACACTACCTTTTCCCCCTTTGACTCCCTTTCGGGATCTGGGAGGGGTAGGCATGAACACCACGCACATGCGTAATGAACGCTGGTACGTGGCCGAAGCGCATAGTAGATTTCGGCCGGAATGCATAAGTAGATTTTAGTGGTGCTGCGTTACACAAGTGCGTCTGTAAAAGTTTTGAAATTTTTGCTTTGCTGTTGGTGTTTTGGAATATAGAAGCAGGAATAATTTCTGTGTCCTTCCTATCTACTTTGCAGTATTTTTCGATAGAGAAACAATAGGCTGGATCGGCAGCCGGGAGATTGGTTTTTCAGTTCGCGAGTCTGTCGAGTCTTGGTTCGTGTCCAGATGTGAATATTATAGTCATGCGAAGGGGCGCAAGTGATCTATGAATCGTCGCGTCCAAGAAATCAAATAAACCAAACCAATCAACGGACAGTGGTAATAATGGCAGTTCATAGCATCGTATTGTATATCAAGTAGTATTTCGTTGCGTGACTTGGAAAATATATCAGTAATTTAATTTTTTATTACGAAACCTGTCTACTATGTGGGGAATGATAGGCAAACAATGAACAGAAATGAGGCGGAATTTTATTGTCTTCTTAATTTATTTTTCGCTTCTTAAGTAAGAATTAATGAATGAAACTAATTTACGGATTTGGTTCAAATTTTTAAGCAGTGGAAGAATGGAGTAAAACTAGTTGGTTTTACCATATTTTTCTACAATTTTGACGTAAAAAGTTAAAATTTGGAATATTGCTTGCTAAGGGCATGTGTTCATTATTAATTTGGTTTCGATTGGGCCACTGGGGTGGGAGTTAGAGGGGGTCCATCTCTCTATATAGTGTATATAGCTATGTAAAGAAGTGAAATTTTGTATACAGATTATTATGAAGTTTGGGACAAACTCTCCCAGAGGGTTCGAATTCTTGGGGATAGTGGTTACGTGATCTTTGACCTATTAATATTTCCAAAAGGCAACAAATGCCATGTGATATATCATTCGATCGGAAATGATGAGAAACAAAGAAGATAGAGGTTTTTCCATTTTCTAATATTACGTTTAAAAAAAATCAGTATTTTGATTAAACAAAAATGAGGGCTAAAAATGCAGATAAAGGGATAAAAGTTAGATGAACTCATGGCTTCCACTGCTTTCCTATACCCTCTTCGGGAGGGGGGGGGACTTATTTCTTGTTTATATAGATAAAAGGAAAACAGGGTGGTAAAGCCCTGAAAAAAGCTGACGTTTTGGATAGAGGCTATCCTTTGTCAAAGCAAAGAGGAAAGTGATGCTTTCACTTTGAAAAAGGATAGCCTCTATCTGAAATTTCAGCCTTTTCAGGATTTTACCATCCTGTGTTAATTTTCATTTGTTATTTTATTCCAGGATTCTTGTGTCTCGTCCTCCTTTTCTTCTACATCCGTCATTTGTTTACACAGAATAACTTGTAAGGTAAAAATGAATAAGAAAACTCTCAAAGTGGGAGCTCAAGAAATCACAATCATTCAAGTGGGAACTGTGTGTAACAGGACAAATGTCCAGGCGACAGTCTGATTCTCGCCATACACGTGCCAGAATCCACCACAATTGTTTCATTGGCAGCAATAATTCACCAACGTAACTCTGGTAGATTTTATAAGGCCATACTTCAAAGTAATTGTTTCATCAGTGGTCTAAACGCTTGTTGCAGCTGAAGAGAGATAGGTTCCCTTCCTTTGCCTTCTCAAGAGAGAATGCCCTAACTAAATCATCTGTTATAGTGATCAGGGCCTCATTGTAATAATTCTTGGCGTAAAAACGTTTAGTATAGATGGAACCTAAACAGTATCCTTCACAGAAAAAAATCATGGTAAGGTCAGGTGATCTGCGTATTTAACTGGGAAATGCCAGATCGTTGGCAATACCATAGCTGAGAGAGATGTTCATTCATCAACTCCATTCTGATGATGGTGTGGTGCACTATCTTGTTAAATAGCTAGTGCCTCGAGTCTTCATTTAATTGTGGGATTAATCCGGGAGCCCCTAACTTACACTTATTCTTTGATAACTTACACTTGTTCTCTAATAAACAAGAAATTAACCCCCTCGAGGAAGGTAAAGGAAAGTGTGGAAGTCCTGAGTTCACATATTTTTTGCGCCTTTTATCCGCATTTTTAATCCCCATTTTTATTTTTTTTTTTTCAAAACATTGATTTTCTCGAACGTAATACATGTATTTAGAAAATATAAAATAGCTCGCTCTTCTTTCGTTTCTTATCATTTACTATCGAATGATGTATCACATGGCACATATATTGCCTTTTGAAAATGTTAATGCCTAACGACCACGTGACCCACAACTTCGACCCCTCTGGGAGAATTTGGCCCAACCATCATAAAATGTGGATCTTGCCTAGAGGAACCTGCATGCATACCAAATTTTAATCCATATAAGAGAGATAGGCCCTTCTAACTCCCACCCCCCGTAATTCCGACCTCAGTGGGCCAATGAAACCAAACTAAATTGTGAAGTAACACATGCCCTTAGTAAACTACATTCAACATTTCAACGTTCTACGTCAAAAAATATAGACAGTATGAAGGGGACAGACATAATAAAACCAATAAGTAGCGGTAGAATAGAGCTCAATTCTTCTGCTACTTAATAATTAATTCGTACTAATGACAGGTAAAATAGTTTTATTTATTTAGTATTACCCTGTATTTCAACCGTCATTGGAATCCATTCTCGGACAGGTTCGCCTGATGATTAGTTTGTTAGCATAATGAATGCTGTCTTAAGGTTTGCTTGGTATCCCGCAAGTCTGGGGCTAATTTCAGTTTCAGGCAGAGTATTCCTTAAAACAAGCTCTACTAAATGTACGAGGAAAGCATTCAGCCATTGTTAATATTTCGATATCGATGCGCGACATTAATGTAACTTGGCAACCAAGAAAAGTGGACTGGAATGTGCATGCGCAAACAATGAGGACTTCACTGCTAGTCACTTGAATGAAATAAGTGTAGCGAGTAGCGCAACGAATCCTCATCAGATTTTGCGCTTTTTTTATCAGTTTGAATATTCCTCCGCGGAAACTATGCAGATGATTCCAGAATGCTTTTTCGATAAGGATGCACTGAATTCAGCACAAAGAAAAGTGTGGCATAAACGCTTCAAAGATGGCCGAGAATCTGTTGAAAATGATTCACATTCTGGACGGTTTGCAACAAGCAGAACAACTGAGAATATTGAGGTTCCTGCCCTGAAGGAGACTGAGGTGTAGTTGTCCTTTGTATAGTGACTCTTGTATCTTCTTCAATAAATGACTGTATTTTTTCATAGTATGGCTGGATAGTTTCTGACAGATCTTTCATGTCTTTTAGCACAAGATCTTTTAAGTTAAATCTTGCGTTACGTTTGTGCTTATTTTAACTAGACGTTTGCCAAAGAGCAAACCAGTATCCATTAGATTTTAATTTTTCGTTTAAATTAGCTGTTGGTTTAGCTGAAGAGATCGTCCGCCTCCGTTTTTGTTTTTATCACAGAGCAATTTCTATTTGTTACGAACAATCTTCTCTATTGACTGCTGTCTAATTTTAATTTAAAAAGGCTTGCGTACTCAAAACTAATAAGCTTTTCTGTACTTTTCAAAATCGACTGTAAACACCCTACCCTCCCCTCTCTTTATATACTTGTATGAGGAGCGTTAATCATATACGTGAAAATGGTCGATTAGGCACGCTCAGTGTTATTGAAAATTCAAATATTTGATCACATTCACTTTGAATCTGCCAAATGATTATGTTCGCGATTATGAACGTGCGGCGGCTTCGATTAAAGCAAATGAAAAGCATTCAGTCGCCGCTTATCCCTACTATTAAAATTCCAATTTATATGTACATTATATAATGCGTTTTCAAATTTCAAATGTTGTCAAGCTTCCAATCTTGCTAGAGCCTTATAAAACTATGTTAGAGATTGAGGGGTTACGTTCGGTGAATACCGTGGCACTATTTTCTGGATATGGGTACCCCTAATTTTGCCTATCGATTTTTAACAAGTTATATCCACACCTAGATAAATTGAATCGACTGCCGTTACGGTCTTCTCTTACGTCTAAGATTTGTAAGCGTACATAAATCAGTTTGTGCATGTTTCCAGATTACTTGTCAAATACGTTCTTCATATGGTCAACCAGTTAATGGATAACTACTATATTGAAATGTTTGTAATAATCTTACCAGTTCTGTAAATATGAAACCGGAATTTGCATATAGATGGTCCTAGCTGTCAATGTAGTTACCGTCAAACCGCCATTTTCTTACTCTGACATCTGACAAAGATTTTCCACTCACAGCTATACAAGTTTCATACAACAGCATAGTCTGTAATAGCGTTGAACCATGCCGAACTTGTGCCTGAAAACTACGATTTGCGGGCAGCATTGATTTTCTGTTTCATTTGAAGAAAACTGCTGCAGAATCGTATCGAATGCTTCTCGAAGCTTACGGTGGACATGCTCTTGGTAAATCATAGTGCTTTGAGTGGTTTAAAAAATTCAAAAGTGGTGATTTTGACTTGAGAAATGATGCTCTGTGTTTGGTGGGATCAAAAAGGTGTGATCTATCATGAGCTACTGAAACCTGGCGAAACCGTTAATACTGAACGCTACCGACAACAAAATGATCGATTTGAATCAAGCTTTGCGTGAAAAACGACCAGAATATCAAAAAGGCAACACAAAGCGATTTTGCTTCATGATAATGCACCATCACATGCAGCAAAACTGGTCAAGGAAACGATTGAGGCGTTTAGTTTGGAAGTATTTTCGCATGCGGCTTACTCCCTAGACTTGGCTCCGTCCGATTACTATTTATTTGCATCGATGGGACACGCACTTGCTGAGCAGCGCTTCACTTCTTACGAAAATGTACGAAAATGGGTGGTCACAGCAATTATTCTAATTTTTTCAACAGGATGTTGTTTATTCTATTTATGTTCGACAATGATTAATTTTTTTCCACAAAAACAAAATAAAAAACCATTCTGAAAGTCTTGTGGAGATTATGTAGATGAAACACAGAAGAAACGAAGATCTAGTGGAGAAATGTTACACGAACACAGGGAGGCACAAAGTTACATGTGAAGAAGGTCTATACCATGTGAAAGTAATCTCTAATTGAGTTACATGTGAAAGTTACATGTGAAAGTAATCTCTAATTGAGTAGTTTTTCTGTTTTTGTTTTGAATAAAATTGATCACAACAAATAACCTTGTGGCACATGTGAAATTTTAGGAATACGTTCTTATTTTAATTTTATGCAATAGAGGTTTAGCAGTTTCTTGTGTTTTTTTTTAATTTTTTTTGTTTAACAACGTAAAAGTATTGGATGCATCTACACTGCGGAATTAACCTACCTGTTTTATTTTGATTCACTTTGAACTTAGAAAAAGTGGATGGTCTTAAACACCCATCATAGAGACGGCGATTGATTTCTGCTTAAGTCCAGCGAAGGTGAATCTTTTTGGCTGAAGGTATCAAATGAATTGGAGCAATCCTTCCTGTCTGCAGCTAGTGAATGGGGAGTGCTAATCATTTGCTTCATTGCTAATAAGGACAGTAGTGATAATTCTTCTGGAGAATCAGATTCACTGACGAACTTCATTTTGTTGGCACTTTGTTTTATTGAAGAGAAATGAAATGCTTCTGATGAGTGTCGAGCAGTTTCCTATCCATAGACATGCTATAAAACATAAAATTTTAACGTTTTCATTCATTTTTCTGACGCCTGTCAAAATATTCGTTTTCCCATGTTAAAGAATAAGAGAATCGAGTTCGGCGACTGCGGAGGTGCACTTCCGAAATCTCAGAGATTATGCAATGATGACAATGACATAGCTCAAATGAATGCTACATTACCTAATGAAATCAATTTTTCTTAATGAGGAAGAAAGCCTGAAAATTGTAAGTCTTTAATAAATATAAATCGGGTCACTCCTTTTGAGTGTTCGCTTTACCGCTTTTATAGACGCCATCAAATGCTCTTATTCAGTCGGTATAGATTTTATTCAATTTTATCATAATACTGTTTGAAACGCGATATGTTTTGATTTTGTCGAACATAACTTTGTGAACTAGAGTGTTGTATGCTTAAAGAAACACTGAAAAACAGATGAAAAATGGCTCTCATTTGTGTCTGCTAGCAGTGTCGAGTGCAGTCTGCCTGCGTAAAGAAGGTGCTGTTCACGCCTTCAGGTGGACACGCTTAATTCTTGCGGATTGTGAAGAAAATTCAAATGACCCGGATGCTGGCGAGGATGAGAAATGTAAATGACTATGAAAATGGATGTAATGCTAATGTGGATGATAACAAGGGAAATCCTGGAACTTTGTCTACATTTTAACACTTTGGCGATGTGTGGGGGCTGGGCATTTACTCACCCGCTCTATCACGAAAGAAGGCGTTAACTCTTAATTTTTCACCACGGATTAAGTTTCATTGCATGAGACCTTTAACTCACGATCCGGAGATTCGGAGGGCAAATCACACTAATTGATAGTTTTCCCCGTGGTACGATTATGAGTGTGGAAACTTTCAGTTTTCATCTCCTTTCTTCCTCCAAAAGGACGAGAGATCGTCCAGTTAATCTGCCGTAGAAAGAAAAGAAAAGGAAAGGATTAAGGAAGAAGGGATGCCTCGCGCCTCCATTCGGAGAAATTCAATTAACAAGTGATATGAATGAATTAGAGCAAAAGGAGGCACTTGGGTGGGAAAGGGTGGATGGAGTAATTTGAGATGATAATGATGGTGATAATGATGACGACGATGCTCGCCCCCTCTGGTGGAAGGCGCCAAACGTGTTATTAAGTGGCGGCCACGCTTACTTGGCCTCGCCAATTACGCTCGCGCTCCAACTGTCTCGCTAATTGTAATATCCTGTTGACACTTTTGTGTCGGGCGGCGTTGGTTCGCTCCGTAACACCACTCCTTGTGCAGTCGGGACGCCGTGGCCTCGTTGCGTGCGCGTGCTGTCGCCAGTGTCGTCTCGCCCTATCAAATTCCTGTCTCCTGTCTTGTTCTCCTCGCACTCCCACTCCTCAGAAAACTAGTTTTTTTTTTACGTCTCTTCTTCCGAGAATATCAAGTGTGATTGAAGTGTCCCGTAGGAGTTAACATCTTCATTTATTCTTCCATTACTCTTTGATCTGTGTTCACAGAAGAGAAAAAAGGAAATAAACTCAAGTCTCTTGTAACCTTCTAAAGCCAAACACAATTCTATTATAGTCATTTTATGTAAATTTAAACTTCGAAATCCAAGATTGTGTGATTGTACAAGGATTGTTCAATAGAAACAAGTTTGGACTTCAGCCTCGAAGGTATCGCCGAGACAACGGAAAACAGTTGTTTATATGCATTGCCTGTCACGCATATTAACTGTTCACTTTCTAAGAGTTCTGCTTAAGTTGGAAGATGGTAAACTATCCGTCCGAAATTATTCTGGGTGCTGTTATTCAATTTTTGGCCGCTGAAGGGCGTCAGCCAATGGAAATTTTTACGAATATGTATACGAAAAGCTGTGTATGGCGATCATAGTTATTCTCATACGGCAGTGGTTGAATAGGTACAAGAAATTTCGACAAGGAAGGGAATCCGCGAAAGAGTTGGCCTGTCCAGGAAGTGCTCGTTTTGCAGCATCAGATGAAAATGTCAGACAGTTGGGAAGTCTTAGAACATCCACCTTACGGTCCCGATTTGCCCCCGTGCGATTTCCATGGGTGACGATCCAATTCCGACGCTGACGTAGAGTTTGCTGTTATGCAATGGTTCCGCCTGCAACCACAGGAATTTTACCAGATGGGAATCTATAGATTAATGCGCCAATGGGACTCATGCCGTAATTTTCATGGAGGTTTCTTTTAAATTCTTCGAATAAAGAAAACGTATAAAGATTTCTTTTAAATTCTTTCCAGCCTCTAAACATGTTAGCATTGACATAAACATGTTAGCATTGATCAATCTCCGTAAGCCATTTGGAATCTTTCTTTAGCACATGACTGGGTTGAAGCGAAATTGACCAGTCAGGATAGCCATCTATGGAGGATCTGTATAAAGAGATCATGGTAAACTCTTAATAGTGCCTGTGAATAAAAATTGAATTTATTATATAGAATAACATCATTCTGTGTTACGCCAAGACCACTGTGTTGATTCTGTTGTTGGGTTCTGTTTTCATATTCAATTCATTGAAGTACACTTCCTGGCCAAAAAAATGGGAAAAAAAAGTCGCGCTGTTTAATATTTAGTTAATCCGTCTGTAAGTTTGATGACGGGATTCAACAACTTCGTGGATATTCTCTACGTCTATTTTTGTCCAGTGGTCCAGTAATTTTTCACGCAGATCAAGCAGTGATGCGGGGAGAATGGAATCTCTCTGTATGCCCCTCTCCAATACATCCCAATGACTTTCTTAGGATTAATAATCAGGACTCTTTTGGGGCTATTTGATGTATTGAAATGACAGATCATGAGACCACAACCAGTCACTTACAAATCAAGCTTGGTGAATCTTGGCGTTGTCATCCTGGAATATTCCAGTGCAATTAGGAAAGAACTCGTACATGAATGGAATAACCTGGTCATCCAGTAGATTCAGATCTCTAATGGCTGACGTCATTTATTGCTGCATAACGTTGCAGAATCAGACCAGACCAACAGAAGCAACCCCAAATCATCACACAGCTTTTACAGGCATGGAGTGTAGGTACTACGCATGATGGGCCCATCGATTCTTACGGTTCTCTTACGCTGATGCGTCCGTCACTCGGAATCGGTTAAGCCTGCATTTATCAGACCACATGATTTCCTCAAACTACTGCATACTCCAATTTTTGTGCTCTCGGCTGAACAGTAATTTTTATTCCTATTAGTCTCACTGACAAGCGGTTTTCTTGTAGCAGAGCAGCTGCTTAGCCCCATTCCTAGGGCCCAAAATAGATTGGCGAATCATCGTCGTGTACGTTTGTATTGGTATTTCACCAAGGATTTATAGATTACTACTGGACTGTCGATTAATGGGGAAAAAGCCTTGCAAGAAATGGGATGATTGGCATAATTTAATCGATTATCTATGGGGATTACTCTTAAGTTTTAACACGAAAAAAGTGTCATAAAATTGTTATAAAGATTTTAATATTAAAACATTTAAAAGTTCTAACTGAAACATTTGATCAAGGAGATTAATTAAATGCCAATAAATTTGATTAGCACCAGAATATACAAAATACTGCTGCGACAACGTTTTAGGGTGAAGAGGACTGTAAAATTTTCACTTAAAATCATTACCACGATAAAAAGCTCTAGTAAAGAAGTCGATTTATTGTACCCAAGCAGAAGGATGTGTAAATTAATTAATTACAAAATACCAATGATCGAATTGTACCATTCAATCCTTGTTGATGAATGACCGTTCTCCATAGGTCATCGGTTAGTTGTATCAGTTTGGTTCTGAATTTTTGCAAGAATTTTTGAACGTCAACGCCCTTAGAGTCGGCGATCCAGTAGTATTCTATACATCCATGTATTGCAATAGAGCTACCCTGTGCGACGAATGGCAATACATGGTCAAGGACGAATCTCGCTTCCGTCTTATCAATGATGATCAACGAGTACGAGGCAATTGAGCGCCATACAGCTCGTTATCGTAGAGCCAAGGTTTGGGTTGCTACCACTAGAGTCACTTTGTAGGAAGAGTATCGCATTTGAGTGAACTGTGCCGCAAGGCTTCTGATTGGCTTTTCGGTATCACGTGGCATAATCGCAGCCATTTTGATTTTTCCCGGGTGAATGCTTGCTAATCGTTTCTATGTACTTCAGTGAGCTTTGAAACTTACTTGGGAGCATTTGAGACTTTAATCAACAAATAATAAATTTCAATCGATAAAAAACTATATTATCGATAGCAGTTGCATGTATTAATAATAAACAAAGTTTTCCTAAGGTTTAGAGATGAATGATATCGTCAATTAGCTTTCGCTTTATCCGGGCCATTATGCCAAATTGTTGCGCGGTAAACTTTCATATGGCTAATATATGTACACAATCCGAGAGTTCAACACGAGAATTTTCTTTTACCCATTCATGAGACAACCAAAAACATCAGTGCCCACGGCGGGACTCGAACCCGCGACCCGACGGATTCGAGAACTGGAAAGCCTACGCCCCAGCCCTCTCGGCCACCGGGCCGGCCCTGTCCACTTTAAATAAAATATATCATTAAGATTTAATGATTTTTTCAATTGAAAAATGGAAGGAAAAATTCTGCGACCCGGATTCGAACCAGGAACCTCGACTATCATGGCCGACACCTCTACCAATTGGGCTATCGCAGACACCACGGACAGCCAAGCTGTCTCAAGGTGTCTTAAAGACAACCAAGTTGTCACGGTTGAAAGCCCAATGGGAGACGGGAACCTGGCCCGCAGATCGAGAATTTCTCCACTCCAAGCCATCAGAAAGTTGATGAACTCACAAGTAAATAATAATGATTATAAACTGGAGATGCTCTCCAAGCATAGGTAATGATTTTTCAATTGAAAAATGGAAGAAAAAATTCTTGAAAAATATTCAAAGGAAGGCGATAGCCCAATTGGTAGAGGCGTCGGCCATGATAGTCGAGGTTCCTGGTTCGAATCCGGGTCGCAGAATTTTTCCTTCCATTTTTCAATTGAAAAATCATTACCTATGCTTGGAGAGCATCTCCAGTTTATATTCATAAATGCCATGTGAAACCTAAAATTCTTTTTACATTCATTTGAACTAAATGTTATATTTATGAAATTTTATAAGTTAACGAAATACAGATTATATTTTGTTATTGATGAGCTAAAAAAAAAAGTGATGCAACAATTTAATTTGAGCAGTAGAGTTATCTTTTATTTTTACCACGTTAAATATATTAAAAACGTATTTATCATGTATTAAGTGAATTTACAAATCGTAAAATATTACACCATAACGATTTACTCGAAATGGGTGTAAAAAAATGTTCACAAAACAACGTAATCTCCATACTGCCCTTTGTATGCAGAGAACTAAACTCAAAATGGCGTCGCTCAAGACGATTGCGATAGTCTTCCTATAAAGTGACTCTAGCTACCCACAAGCCTCAGGGCGAATTACTAAGGTTATAAAGGTTATCTAAGCTCACTTTTTTAAAGACAAGTTACTAAAGATATATTTTCACCTATTTTTACAATACAGTGCGCAACAGCATTTTAGGTTCATGTGCGATTATTACTACCAACAGTGCTATTTAAGTACCGACACTAAAAAATCGAATATAAGAAATAGGAATATAAGAAACGTGTGTAAAAACGGAAAATAAAATTAGATGTACGTTTATTAAATGCCAATAAATTTGATTAGCACCAGAATATGCAAGTACTGGTACGACAGCGTTTTAGGTTTAGTCCCATAAACACATTGAGGGTGAAGAGGACTGTAAAATTTTCACTTAAAAATTACCATGGATAAAAAGCTCTAGTAAAGGTGCCCAAGTAGAAAAATGGCAAAGATACTCAGGGCCGTAGCCAGGACGTTATCTTGGGGGGGGGGGGGGGGG
>JAHWFO010034640.1:4842453-4913540 GCA_023313115.1 Rhysida immarginata | reverse complement strand
GGTGATCGACCCCCCTCGACCCACTTCGACCCCCCCCTCCTGGCTACGGGCCTGATACTAAATAGAATGGTATGATAGATACTAAATATAATAAGTATTTTAAGAATGTGGATGGAAAACCTTTGTGGAAAAGCGGTTCATGTATCTCCTATTGATATGTCTGACAGATGTTGAAAAAGGACAAAAAGTGATAACGTGGACTCATCAGTAACAAAAAGTGATATTCTCCGATGGAAAAAACAACTTAATCTTGACGGGTCAGATGCTCTTCACTGTTACTGCATGATCTAAAGATAGAAAAGTTCGTCAAGATGAACAGGCAGAATGGCGGAAGAAGCGTCATAATTTGGTGAGCAATTGGTTACAAGGAAAACTCTGAAATTACATGTGTTAACCTTGCAGCAAATCAAGCGAGTTTGTGGCAATGCTTCCACAGCAATTTTCTCCTAAAGGTGTGAAAATAGCAGGCAGAGGATGGCTATTTGAGCAAGACATTGCCACGATTCACAGTATGTTCCGAGTCAATGACGTGGTTTGCAGAGAAAAATATTCCTATTCATGGTCCTCATCCTCCCTGTTCTCCAAATCTAAACACAACCGCAACAGGGAACATTTGGGGTATCATAGTCCACAAAGTTTATGAAAATAGCTGACAATTTTTGAATTGTGGAGACCTAGGATAAGCGTGTTCCGAGCTGACCAAGCTGTTATGCAAAATATCATCAATTTTATGCATTCCCGTCTTCTTGCTTTGATAAAACAGGAGGGTGGATCAACAAAGTACTAAACTTGTTTAATTTCTTGAACATGCACTCTTGCCGTGTCACACATAGAATTTTTTTTTGTTATTTTTGACCATTGTTCTTAATACAGCTGAAGCCAGTACTTTGTGAAATACTGTACATATATTTTGTGTTTTCTAATTTGACCTTAATAAATCTGAAGTTATTTGTAAAACGTTTCGAACACAAAACACGAAAATAAAGGTGTGAACCTAAAATGCTGTCGTATTCATCAAGTCATCCTCAATAAATCAATATATTAGTATCGGAATCTACCAGGATCACCTTTGGCTCCTACTGCAGTAGTGTCTCCATCATCGAGATGTTAATATTCTAAATTAGTTGTAAATCACTCTGTCTCGTCTCAGAATCAAATCTGCATGAAATTGGCGTTATGACAATGATAGCAAAAACGTTTTCAGATTAATCATACAAAAATATTAGTGAAATGTTTTCATTGTTAATGCCTATAAGTGAAATGTTCTGCTTCCCACGTAAAAAAGCTGTCATTCATTGTCAGAGATGCTTTTGGCTAGTACTTTACAGATTTAAATGCTATAGGAAGCTACAGAGTGTTTTTACTACTCAATCTGATGAAACAACAAAACAAACTGAAGAATTGGGTTTCAGATAAATCTTACACTGGATCACATATACATAGTCGAGTCACATTATTTTGATCGCCAGTAATCAGAATAACCGCCGTGTGCAGCACAGACAGCAACTAGACGGCATATGAGAGAGTTGCTGGAATATGCCCACTTGTATCTGGAGTAATTCAAACTGCATTGAGTCCGACAGATGCTGAAGGGTGTGTGATTCTGGTGGTAATGCCAGAGGTTAATGACTGAAGAATTAAGGAACCAGTCCAATCACTCCTGGACATCTCTGGCCATATGACACTCGCATTATTCTGCTAAATATCCCAACTGCCTTAAGGAAGACAGTCAGCTTGTTTGGATAAATAATCAAATTGGGTGAGAATGACTTTCAGCAGTATCAGGAGACTCAGACACTGCCAAGAAAACGTGCCATTACAACGTGTGTTCTTCCAATAGTGAATGCGGGGTCATTCTTTTCGAAGTTTCCTTCCACTCGATGTAGCATAAAACGTCACTCATCGGAGAAGACAACCCTTTGCCAATCACGAGAGGTCTAGTTACTGGCCGGCCAGGTGGCCGAGGGCTAGTACTCGAGTCCGCCTGGTCGTGGGTTCGAATCCCGCCGTGGGCATGGATGTTTGTGTTTGTCCAGGGCTGCGTACTGTTATAACTTGTGTAAAAGGCGCAAAATGACCTTAGTAGTCGACGCCATAATTTCTAATAAACCAACCAAAACCATCTAGTTACTGTACTGCAATGCAGATTGTATCCGTTTCTGCCAATGCACCTTTGTGCAGTGGAAGTTATCTCGATCATCACTGGTGCTCCGCAGTTTCCACGCCTTTTGCCCGCAATGGTACCATTTGTCCTATCGCGGTATACATTGATCACAGCAGCACGTTAACAGTTCACAATCTGTTTGCAGAATGTTTATATCTCATTTTTTATATCCACCAAGCGAACTCGCGCCTTTTTATTGGCGGCAAAGTAGAAGACGGTCATAATAGTGTGGCTTGACTGTGTTAAACAGTAAACAGGTCACTCATTTAAGATTAATAGTGGTCGTTACTTCAACTGATTTTTGGAAATTTATTACTCCGAACCCTCCTGTCAGCTATAACAGGTGGACACTTCTTGTACGCATAAAGGACGTTTTGACAGCAGAATTACGATGACTATTGCAGGCCATTGCATTACAGTACATTCAGGACATAACAAATTCATTTTTCAACAAGCCTCACTTAACAAACATCAGCATGCATGGTTTGCAAGCTGTCTTGTTGATTCCTTGACCAGAACAGTCTCCAGGCCTCTCTCCAGTTGAGAAGGATTGGACTTCAGATTTATGGTTTCCAACATCTGGAAATAAAGATGAAGCCACTGGGCATGCGTCATGTTTGAAAAGTCATTTTATCAGAGCGTCTTTCGTCAAGTGTTGTCGCATTTCAAGCATTTTTTGATCATACCGTTGAATTTGCTCTGTAAAATTGTGTTTTGATTTGGAACGTATTTACTGCGAAATACGTGAGTTCAATGGGAATTGAAGCTCGATGGACATACGTTTTGTGTTGTATTGTTTTAGATAAATAACTATGGCGTATACAGGGCGAGTCGAAAATAAGGGGCAAACTGCGAGGGCTGGTTTCCTCAAATCAAAACAAAAGTCAAAAGGTCATATAAAGCTACCAGAAGTGCTTGGTGGATGAGTTATTCCTTTTTATAGACCCCATGACGGTTGCGGATGGTTTCACTGACGTCTAAAGTACGTTGAGATAACATCAGTACATTTGCACTGGCAATTGCTTACACAACAGCTTTGAGGTGTTCTCACAGATAAAAGTCCAGCGGATCGAGATCAGGCGATTTGTAGGCCATGATGGCCACCTCTATCTATCCGTCGGTCGTGGTAGATATTAGTGAGCGTTTCCCGAAGACTGTGGCTGGAATGTCCGGGATCCCATCGTGCATAAATCACATTCTTGCTCTAACATCCAGAGAGGGTCTGGAAGAGTGTTAATGATGTATGCCCTGTACGCGTCGCCAGTAACACGTACGGTCCGATGAAGCAGTCACGTAGAATACAAACCCATACATTGATCTTGAACTGGTTCTGGTGTCGAGCCATCACTGTACCGTGTGGATTTTCCACGGCCCACGAAGGGTTGATTGGGTGCTTTGAATAACTCATCAACCAAGCACTTCCGGTCATACTTATATATGATTTTTTTTTTTTTTTTTTTACTTGATTTTGTTATGGGGAAACTAGCCCCCGCAGTTTGTACTCCTATTTTTATAAGGAGCGTTCAAAAAGAAACGAGCCGTAGTCTGGAATGTGCAAACCGGTGACAGAATGGTGATATCGTTGCGTGTGTAACAAAGAGTGGTTCCGACAAGAGCGCGGAAGTTCACAGCCCGCCGCTAGAGGGTTACGGTGGAAGTCACGTGACTATACAAAGGAACAGAAGCAAGCGTCAATCGTCCAACGGTCATTTGCATTGTATAAGCAGTGAATAAGTGAAATGGAGTCGTCAAAAGAAGAGCAAAGAGGTGTTGTTCGTTTTCTGACAGCGGAAGGAGTAGGGGGAACGGAGATTCATCGAATAATGTCACAAGTATACGGTGAACCAATCACAATGCAAGACCTCATACTGAACACAATCACAATATAAGACCTCATACGGCCAACACGATCACGGCACTCTTGCAGAAATTCAAGTGGGAGGTTTTCAGTCACCCTCCATACAGTTCAGACCTCTCTCCCTGCGATTACGCCCCGGGAATTTTACGAGACAGCCATTCACTGCCTTGTGTCGCAGTGGGACAAGGCCTCAACTGCCAGGGCCAATACTTCTGACATACAGGTACTGGTTTCTGTTCCTAGGCCTCCGACTCGTTTCTTTTTGAACGCTCCTTATATGTTTTATATTCAAAAACAGTGAACATTATTTCAGGAAAAAACGTTTAATACCACCCTCGGGAAATTCATGGTTTCCGAGTTATGAAGGTGTTTCTATGCCCACCTCTTGCGTAAATGCAGGCCTCACATCAGCGTCTCATAGCCCTCCGAAGATGATCCCAAATTCCTGGATTATTCCAACCTTCTATAATTCGATTTCGAAAGATTTCCATGTCAGGCACCGGAAACGAACACACCAATGAGTTTAAATGGCCCCACAAGTAGATATCGATAAGGTTTAAATTATTTGAGCGTGTAGGCCAAGCTTTTGGCTCACTTCTACATATCCATCGATTAGGAAACCTTCGATGTAAATATCTGCGAGATTAGATATGCAGGAACGCCATCATGCATGAAGTGAACTTGTCGACGAATGATTAGTGGAGTGTTTCTAATTATGATAGTTAATGATTTCAATGAGGGAAAATTAGCAATTAAAAATTAAAGGTACAAAGATGGAATGTTTTGTTTTTTAGATTGGTATACTTAGCATTAATTAGACAACGTTTTAAATTTTACCAGTTTTATTCTACTGTTTTTTCTGTGGTTTTTCCTGATCTGACGCCACTTGATGTTTTTCTTGTGGGACTACACCAAGAACAAAGTTTATTCCCCACAGCCCACCTCGCAAGAGGATCTGCAACAACGACTTCAGGAAGCATGCAGGGCAATAGCAGATCAGGCGAGCGTGGTGGCCACTGAAATGGCCCTCCTCGGCCAATCCATCGATCTTGACAGGAATCAAGGTTTTAATGTTGCAGAGTTTGCAATGAGGATTGTGGGTGATCCGCTCATCGGATTTTGGTGAACTTTTTTTTTGTTGTTTGGAATTTTCTGTTGAACAAATGCGCATTTGGAATTTTTTGTGTATCTCTTACGGTTATCGAGCTAGAATTTGGATGTGTCCTAATTTGCATATTTGAGATGATGAAAGGTGCTCCATCAGCTAGAGCACCCTCAAGTTCCTATTCATTCCCTGTATTGGAATTTGCATAACTACATTGGTATCCAAGATAGGAAGGGGGTAACAGACTTTTGACTCATCTTGTATAAAAAAAGATCATGTCCTGACTGACTGATTCAACAACGCCGAGCCGAAACCGCTGAAGCTAATTAAATCAAATTTGGCAGTAGGTTTATTTTGTGACCTAAGCACCCACTAAGAAAGGATTTTACGAAATTCATCCCCTAAGGGGGTAAAATAGAGGATGTAAGTTTGTATGAAAATTCGTCATTTTTTAAGTTAAATCCATGAAACTTGGCATTTGGCCTTTACCGTATATACTCATTTTTAAAGTTGGAGCACTTGTAATCTTGTTAAGAAATCTTAGTCCGCCTAAACCTTAGTCAATGGAACTAGACTACAAGTAAAAGCTTTCCATAAAAACGTTGTAAAAGCTACAGTAATCACTGGTGTGCTCGGGGAGAAATAGTTTTTATTCCAAGGATACCCTTGATCCCACCAGATTATCCGTTCGGGTTTAAAAGAAAACAATTGTGCTTTGCCATGACTATCAATAAATGGCAAGGGCAGTCATTGAAAATGGTCGGCGTTGACTTAAGAGAGGACTGCTTCTCTCACGGTCAGTTTTACGTAGCATGTTGTAGGGTGAGCTCCGCCAGTAGTCTAGTCATCTTGGCCCCAGAAGGGAACGCCGGAAACGTCCTTTACAAAGAGGTGTCTCAGATGGTTAGCTCACTTATTTCTACTTATTTCTTTATATTTTCAATTGCTATTTCTATTTATTTCGAGATCCACGCGGCGAGTTCTATATCACTTTCGAATTTCAACTTTACATCGAATAAATGTCATCCAAGTATCTTCCAAGTCATCCAAACATCATCTAAATCATCGAAGGCAGCAACGGACCATATTACGTTTTATTTCAACATCACATCACAAGTCCAAGTTCAAAAGGGCAAACTGAGAACTCATCAAGTGATAATATCTGACTTTTATTCTGATTAACGCTTGATATATCAATCTCAAAAAGAAAACATTCCATCTTTGTATCTTTAATTTTTAGTTGCTAATTTTCCCTCGCGGAAATCATCAAATATCATAATTAGAAATAACTATTTTCCAGCCTATAACTTAAGTCAGCGGAGTGTCTTGCAAAACATCAGGTATGTTGTTTTCCAGAAAGTTTGTGTACTCTTGCCTCCTAAGTCTGTTTGGAAGTAACTGGGTCCAAATAATTGATCACCAAAGATTAGATGTTGAGAAGAACCGGACTAGGTGGTGTGATGGAAGAATTGCATGTGGCTTTTTACCTGCCTTATATGCTGATTTTGAAAATGTGTGATCTCATTTCGTGTGAACCGTGCTTCATCTGTGAATATCATTAAGGCAGGAAAGTTGGGATTTGGACCACATTGCTGCAAGAACCACTGACAAAACAGTATTCTAGACAAGGCCTTTACACGTTGCAGATGAGAAGGATGTAGACAGTCGAATAAAGATCCTTCACTTGCGTTGGTAACCTTCATGTGCTGGAGGAGTCGCGTCCGCAATATCCCAAATCTCCACCTCGTACTGATCTTGCCCTTCTCACAGCAGGAAGTGCAAACTTACCATGTTCATGCCGGCCAGGTGGCCGAGAGGGCTAGGGCACAGGCTTTCTAGTTCTCGAGTCCGCCTGGCTGTGGGTTCGAATCCCGCCGTGGGCATAGATGTTGTGTTTGTCCCGGGCTGCGTACAGATATAACTTGTGTAAAAGGCGCAAAATGATCTTAGGCCATAAATCGGGCCATAATGCATTCCGGACCCTTGTTGTAATGTTTTTTGTTGCCTACTAACTATGGGAGCTCATTCCTCAAATAAAGCCCACTATTTTTAAAACACCCTGTATAGATGACCCGTGTACATCACTTATTGAAAAAAAAAAGAGAGAGAGAGAAGTGGGCTTCTCTTTTCGTATAAGGTTACATAAACAGTCTTAACTGGGTCTTGAAAAGAAGTCGACGACGCTTGGCGGGGGGAAACGGGGAAGGTCGTGCGGAGGATTTCAGGGGGTGAAAGTTGAAAGAATTTACGAGAGACCCACGTTAACGTTATTTGGCTTGTCGTCCGGTGAGTGACAAGTGGATGTTACCGTTTACGAGACGAGGGCGTGGAGTTCGCCACCCCGCCGGGGAGAAAGGTGGAGGCGCTCCGGCGACGCAGACTTCTGGGGGCCTTAAGTAATTTATGAATGATTTGATTTGTTCTCTCTCTCTGTCTTTTACTTTCTTTCTTTTGCCCTTGTAGATGATGATGATGAAGAAACTGCTCTTCGTCCGTGTCCGTACATCCTCCCCTTTAAGCGCCTGGACCACACCTGAGGAAACCAATCAACGCCAACGAGTGATTGGGCGGGGAGCTTCGGTGGGACCGAGAGACTGTTGACTACCCCCGGCGCGGGTAGCCCGTCCGTGTAAAGGGGGGCGAGCAGACGATGATGGCTTATCGCTCTTTTTTTGTTTTATTATTTCGCGTCAAAAGTGGCGACACCGAAACTTAGAATAGTGCATGATCGTTAACAACTGGAAATTGGTTCTTTTAAAAGATAACGTGAAATTGATTTTCTTTCCTGTTCCCACTGCCGTGGGTCATGGGAAAGAATGTAGAAAAAAAAGATGAAGAAACGAATCTTGGTGATACTGGTAAGGTTAATCATGCTCAGAATTTCTGGACTTGCTTGAATAGGTTCATGAAAGGACACCGTTCTTCCTTTTAACCACTGGGAATTTCTACTCGTCATGGATCTTTCAGAATTAACTTAAAATGCTTGCTCCCTCTAAATTAATAAAATTACTGTACAGCTTCATCTTTTGCTAACATTCATGGTTCTGAATATGCGCATTGTCGATAATTCTGCTAAAAATTCAGGTAAAAATTGTTTTGGACCTGACAAATGATAATAAAAGCTTTCTTTAAAATTTATTATACACGGGTGCCTGCATTTTTTGGCGCTGCGTTTTCGTTGAAAAGGTATCAATTATGAATTTAAATTAAAATAAAAAAAGAAAATTATGGGTACTTTGATTCCAAAGAGTCCTGAATGATGATAATATTTTTATCCAAGGTTAAATGAATTGATTGTCCATGTACAGTGCTCCCTCTGCATAGCAGCGCTTCTTCCAATCTTCAAAGACATGAAAGACATGCTGGAAGCCATTTTTGAGAGGTCCTTCAAAATCACCTCCGCTGCTTTGACAACTGCTTCTGATGAA
Source organism: Rhysida immarginata (assembly GCA_023313115.1). Classification (NCBI taxonomy): domain Eukaryota; kingdom Metazoa; phylum Arthropoda; class Chilopoda; order Scolopendromorpha; family Scolopendridae; genus Rhysida; species Rhysida immarginata. The sequence goes on along the minus strand of JAHWFO010034640.1, from coordinate 4,904,985 downwards.
GGGAAATGCCTCTCACGTAGGCATTTTTTCAAATTGGAACAAAGAAAAAAGGTATCACGGGGCTAGATCTGGACTATACGGATGATGAGAACATATTTTATGTTAAAATATCAAATTTAAACAGCATCCGCCATGTTGCACGGAGTTGCGGCCTTTTTCGATTGGCATGTCCTGCAGAATTTCTAATACATTCTTAGGCGTGGATTCCACTTGCTTAAAAACAATGGCAGAAACCACAAGGCAGAAAATGTTCTGACGTCAATTCCTTCTTTCGTCTTGCTACCCGACAGAAAACTCCTATTTTTTCGAGTTGGATTGAGTCATAGCCTAGAAAGATAAAAGAATTTCGGAGAAGAGAGCAGGAAGTGATGTCAGAACATTTTCTGCTTTGTGGTTTTTTACGCATGTGGAATCCACGTCTCATACGTAGATCGTTCAGCACTGACTGAGGGACCACCTTCCTTTGAAATTGATTGCCTATGAACAATTTCAATTACTGTATGGTTGCTGCAGAAGGAAATAAAAATATCTCTGCTTGCACGGCTGTCATATGGAAGTCAAAGTAATGGAACTTGTTCCACGTGTACGTTAACTTATCAATGAAGATGATATTAATTAGAAAATGGATGGAAAAATTCTGCGACCTGGATTCGAATCAGGAACCTCGACTGTCATGGTCAACGCCTCTACCATTTGGGCTATCGCAGACGCTTCTACAGCCATGCTGTCACTAAGTGTCGTAAAGACAAACAAGTTGTCAAGATGTAAAGCCCAATGGGAGGCGGGTACCCGGTTCACAGATCGTGAATTGCTCCTATCCAAACCATTAGAAAGTTTGATGAACACACATAAGGTAACGACTACTTGGTTGTCTTTAAGACACTTAGTGACAGCATGATTGTACAAATGTCTGTGAGGGCCCATATGGTAGAGGCGTCGACCATTACAGTCGAGGTTCCTAGTTCAAATCCAGGTCGCTGAATTTTACCATCCATTTTCTAATTAATATCATTTACCTGATGTTTGGAGTTAGCTCCAGTTTACTTTCTTTATTTATTATCAATGTAGCTCAAAATTAAAGATTAATATGGGAAATTATGCGAATAAAAAATTATGTTCATTCTTTATTACATAGTCCTCATACACTACCCTATCAAAAGTCAGGGGACACCATCACTTTAATAGAAACACTCAAAAACATACATATTTTAGTATCTTGTTAGTCCACCTTTTGCTGCTATCACAGCTTCTATCTCTGGGACATAATGTCCACAAGTTTTTGATACGTTTCGACAGGTAATTTTCGCTATTCTGTCATAAGTCTCTTGGACAGTTCGGTCACGGGGATGTCGGGCGTCCGCACATGCGTGCAATCGACGTTTCAACACGTCCCACAGATGTTCGATGGGGTTCAGTTCGGGGCTCTGGGCAAGCCAGTCAAGTTCTCGAACCCCCTTTTCATCAAACCATGTGCCTACAGCCTTTGCTTTATGGCAAGGTGGGTTATCGTGCTGAAACAGAAAAGGGCCATTGCCAAAGTGCCGCCAGAGAGAGATGGGAGTGCTGCGTTGTCCAGAATGTGTTGGTAACGCTCTGCGTTTAGATGTCCGTCCACAGAAACGATTGTACCCAACCCATACCATGAAAAGAACCCCCACACCATCACCGACCCTCCGCCGAACTTCACCGTGGGCACAACACAGCTTGGCAGATAACGTTCGCGAGCGTTTGCCATACCCAAACCCGACTAGCCGATTGCCAGATGGTGTAGCGGGACTCATCACTCCATTCAACCATTCGCCATTGATCCAGAGTCCAATGTCGTCGCTCTTTGCACCATTGCAATCTCCTCGCGGCGTTGCTGGTGCTGAAGTAAGGTTTGTGGGCTGCCGCTCTGCCATAAAAACCAAAACCAGACTCTCTCTGTTATGTCACCCATTTGGAAATCATGAAAATTTGGCAAAAAGTGTGTGCACAAACAAACAGTCAGGGTGCTCACAGTTGTTCCCGTCGACTTTATGAACGATCTTGTCAGTCCATCAAGCGATGTGTGACGATTTGCAGTGTCCACTTTACGAAGAGCCCTTTGGTCTCTGGCCGACATGATCTTGGGTCTTCCAGTCCTAGGCGGAACATTTGTGGTGCCTTTCTCTTTCCATGCCCGGATGACGTTGTGAACGGTCGATTTCGGGATTTAGGAGGGTTGACGTCTCTTTAACAGTTTTGCCTGCGAGATGGCACCCAACATTTGTACCTCTTTGGAAGTCTGAAAGCTCTTTTCTTTGAGACATACTTACAGCATTCACGCAAGCATTATCTCATAATAGCATACTCTCTGTTATGTAGTGCTGGGAAGAATGCCAACAGTGAAATTGCAAAGAAATGTCTCATTTTCATTCAAATCAGGGTTGTCCCATGACTTTTGATAGGGTAGTATAAAACGAAATATTAAAGACCAATCTGAAATATCTCAATGTTCATTATTTATATTTAAACGAAAATCTTTTCTTTTTGGCGGATTCTACTGGCTTTAAAAAATTAAACGTATTGGGATCTTCTATGAGATAAATGTCAATGATGTATTTGATATTTTCGAAAACAAAAACCAAATATTACTTTAAAAAGCAATTCCTTTATCTTCTTCTGTCAGATTTACAGTGGGCGTATAAGATGAATAAAAACTCCGTTATCTTGACTTGATGATTAAAAGAGAAAATCGTCATTTCGTTTTTTTGTCCCGTTTTGGTTCCTCAAATTAGCACCATTTGTGGAGCAATGCTACACATAATAATTAGCAGTATTCCAAAATAGAGTACTAAAGGTTGCAAAATTCCATTAACCGTAAAAAGGAAAAATCTAAATATTAAAAAAAATTTAATAACTTTACTGCTTTCACTGGATACCGATAAGAAACAACAGCAATAAAAAAAACAAAACTAAATTATCCATGATAACCAGTTTCAAAGCACATCATAAAACCAATAACTTCCTAATTCTTCCATACAATAAGACCATTGCCAAAGGAATACATAAAATTGCAAAGAAAATAAAATTCAACGTTATAAAAGCAGTAATAACTTAAAATTACTTAAAGGAAGCATCAACGACAAGATTCTGAACCATGATAAATCAGGAAACTATGAAGTGATATGTAATTCATATGAGACTGTTTACGTAGGTCAAAGAAGAAGGAAAATGATAATTTACAATTAAAAACATTAAAAACTGTAAGAAAGGCAACTTTGCCGAGTAGATTCTAAATGCTGGACGTAACTTTAAACAAAAATACTACAACATTTTGCATGTCACAGAAGATCCAAAGATAGTATAGCTGTGGAATATACTAAACATGGAGGAAAAAAACTTGTAGAAAAGTGTTACCATCTTTCAGTCTTCTTTAAATGTAGATTGCTTTTCTATAGATGACGAAGGTAGCAGATCAGCATTGTACGTATTTCATTTAAAGAGATATCTTTGAACGCGTATTTTAAAGAGAGTTAAACTACGTCGTGGAAAGAAGAAAGCCGAATGTTGCTGCCTTCTCATTTGGCTCGTAAAACTACTTTTGCTGAAATTTATAAAAATTTGTAGTATTTTTTGATTGATTGATGATTTAACTTTAATAGCAGTTTTTATTTAAGTAGTCATTGTTTTAAAAGGTCACCGAATTACGGATTTCTGTTCGCCTTATATTTATTGTCAAATAGATAGTAATTCCCAAAGTTTTCATTTAAATTTTTCTCAAAGACGGAAAGTGGGGATGATGATGTTGATCAACATTACTTTTACCCAAATTGATGCGGCGAAGCAAGAAATTCAATCCGGGTCGGTAGACACATTGAAGGAGTGCGGCAGGTGCTTTTTCCCGTTTCCTTTTTTTTTTGAATTAAATCCTGGCTCCTCGAAGACTAAGCGTCTGGGCTGTAAAAATTTGTGGCCTGAAAACGGGTTTGTGATTTTTTTTTTTTTTTTTTTTTTCTTCCCCCAGCAAAAATGCAAAGGGACTCTTAACCGCACTTCAACAAAATTGTTCTGTCGATTTTATTGATTTATTTTTCCTGCTTTATTATATTCTAGGACTATGGTATAATATATATATATAGGCTTGATATATTAATAGAGTGGTTTCTGTTTTAACATCTTATCGTTTTGTGTGAAAATAAATCCCTTCAGAATGAAGCGCAAAAAGGAGTTTGCGAAGTGGCGCCATCTAGCGACGGCGAAACGAACCTTCGCTGAGAGAGGAGTAACTTCTTTAAATTTTTAAATTACATTTTGAAAATGCAGCTTTCTCAGTATAACAGTGTGTTAAATTATTTATCTAAATATTTTTCTCTTCTTGAAGAGACGCCTTGATACTTTTTTGTAATTTTTGTAATGGGGTGAATTTTCCTCCAGTTACAAAATTATTCGGTAGCAGATGTCATCGATTGAAACGTCTCTTACTCTGAGATCATAATTTTATATAATTCTTGATCCCCCTAGAACGGTGAGTGTATAATTGGGCAAAAGCTTAAACCCCCTACTTTTTTTTTCTCCATTTGGTCTCCACAAACAACGTGTAATTTAACGCTTCTCTGTAATGAGGGGGTTGCATCGATGCTTACTTCGCATTAGCATAATCCCTGCTCTCCATGCTCGATGAGAAGCAATTAAAAGAGGACAGAAGACCAAATTTAGGTGTTGTGTGTAGGGTGTTTCTTTTTATCTGCAAAGTATTATGTATTGCATATTTATTTTTTAAAGAAAGCCTATTTTAAATTGTAGGCATAACCTTTGTGATTTCGCTTTTGCCAATATCCAGCACTATTTGAACACCCTTGAGACGTTTCTTTTAAGCCAAGGCTGAATGTTGAATAAATTTTGTTTCTATATGTATCTTTTCAGTTTGTTGATCAAATTTTCATAGAGCTAACTGCGCCTTGTTGTGTGTAAAGGGGTGTAGAGAGTGATGGGAAATTCCGTGGGGCGCTCTACTGAAACAGGATCATCTGTTATCACCTGAAATTGTTAATGTTAAAAGATTTTTTATTGTTTCTATCCCTCCTCCCCTTCCGTCTTCTTAAATATAATGCCCTGATAGGGGTTAAGTGAGTTTCTGTGTCTTGTACATTTCATTCCTCTTGCTCTTCTTCCTCTCCCTTCGTTTTTGTTTTTTTTTTTAATTTTATTTATTTTCTTTTTTTTAATATTTGAAATTCTTAAGAATATTAGCGAGAGGAGAATAGAGGCACGGAAACTTTTGTTACAGCTTTGAGCTAAAAGAGATGTTTTGATTTTGGCTTCTCGGTTTTGTGACGTTGAGAAGTAACTCATCAATTCAAATGTATCTTTTGATATGAATAGTATGAGTCAACTCTCAAGTTTATGCCAGCAGTCGTAGGTTTGAAGCTGATATTATACGAATTCTGCCTTGTCTGATATGTATATACATGTACTAGCAAAGAAATATAATAATTCAAATAAAGTTCAGTATTCAGAAATAATGACTTTCGTGTTTCTAATTAGATATTCATCTTATGAAATTTGCGTGATTGTGGATTATGGTGTCTTAGTTAATGAAGTTTATAACTAGTATAAAATTTTTATATTAATTTTAATTTGTAAATTGAAATCCCTGGTATTGCTTGAAGATTTTTTTAAAGCTTTTTTTTAAAGCCTTTTAAAGCTTTACAGTTATTTTTTAAGCTTTGATTAGATATAATATTCTTGTTATTCTTGTTCTTAATTCCATAGAATACGAGGAACAAGGATTCTTGTTCTCGTAATGTAAGGATGTGCGCTCAGAATAAACACATTAGTTATTATCATTATCATAAACTAAAACAATCACTTCTTAGTATATAGAACGTTTAGTAATAGCCTGAAAAAACGCTCTTTTTTTGATGATCTTCAGTAAATGAAGCTAGACTTGTGAGGATAATCACAAATGCGATTGTAAAAAATAGTTTTTTGGATTAATGTCTAGAAAAAACAATATGAATTCAGTTACTAACATAAACGGCTTATGAAATTATCACCAGTACCAATTTTGCTTTTACCAATTAGCGACTTTTTCTCGTAATGACAAGTTGCTCGAGTCTTTGTACAAATTATATTTTAATGTGTTGGATTCTTCTAAATCTGTGATTTTCAACCTTTCATACCTCATGGCAGTTAAACCTATAGTTAAACTTCTGCGAGATCCTTCATTATGATGATCAAATCAGGGTATAGTTTTTTAGGATTTAGTCAACAACACAAACAAAACATACTCTAATTTGTAATAAAAAGATCATAATTAAAATTCTTAAAAAATTATTTATTTTTCTGTTAATTAAATTTTCGCTGCACATTTAAGATCCTCTCATGGATTATCAATGTGCCGCGGCACACTAGTTAAAAATCGCTGTTCTAAATTAACACGCTCCCTCTGCTTCGCAAAATATGACTTATAGCTATTTAAATAGTAATAAATAAGTAATTTATTTATAAATAAATACTTTTACAGGATTCACAAAAAGTAAAAGAAAATCATACAAAGTTATCAAAAACCTAGATTTAATAATGGACTTTAATTTTGTAGAGGTTAAAATATTCCTTCGATATTTCTACGATATATATTTAATTTAGTATCCCGTAAAAAGAAATTAAAACCAAAGTGAGGCAGAAACATGCAATTAAAAACATACGTACAAATAAGAAACTTTTTCGCATATTTTTATATATTTACAATACGTAATCAAATATTGAAGCAGTTTTATGGCTATGTTTATTCAGATTTCAAAGATGGTGGCAAGTTACACCATCTATAACACGTTTTCATTATTATTATTATTATTATTATTATTATTATTATTATTATTATTATTATTAATGATAGACTTTATTAATTGCTATAATAAAAATTTTAAAAATTAGTTTAAAATTTTTAAATTTATTATTGTTATTTTATCATATTTAAAATTGTTTAAAATAAAAATTTAATAGAAAATTAAAATGACTGAATCATTGTGAAAAGGTAGTAAATGTTTGTGAAAAAGTATCAAATAATTATGAAACAGCACCAAAAATTTGTGTAAAATATTTAAAAAAAAAAAAAAAAAAAAAAAAAGCTCTAAGTCATATTTTGAGAAGCAGAGGGATCGTGTTTCAATCCGTGTCGCGCACATTGAACTGCCTTCAGAGGATCGTAGGTGTGACGCGAAAGTGAAAATGTACCAATTTGGTTACGTGAATAAGGAACGCCGATCGTTTGCTAAAGTAGTTTGTTGTGCGCAGAAGCAGTAACGGCCTTCTTTAATGAAAATTCAGATATAAATTGATTTTGATTTTCCATTAAAAACAACGAATTTGCTCCTCAGAGTGTCTGTCTAATAGATTTTATAGATTTGTCTAATGAGTGACTGCCAACGACAACTATAAAAAAATATGTTTTGATTTAATTGTCGAACTGTCCGCTATAGACGAAAATGTCCAGACACCGTTTACAGATTTGAATTTTAATTGGACAAGTAACACCAGTGGATACTGAAATGTCCAATGCTGCTATGTTTTAATTCGTTTTCTGGTGTCTGTCGAAATACGCCTGCGAGAACGTTTATAAAATCATCTTTCCGTATTAATCTTGAAATTGAGTTAAATTCTAAGAATTTATGGATAATAATTTTCGAATTAAATTGTAACGTTAAATAAAGCTATAGTTCAGTTTCATATTGATCATAAGGCTATCTTCAAATGATACTTTTGTGGTTTCGGAATTCTAAAACACGCCTTGATTCGGGGTCGCTAATTTTTTTTCTATTGTTAAATCAAATTTTATGTCTTTGTTTTAGTTACTATTTTGAGTTCGGCTGTTGTTGAAGTAACAAGACTGATTAATGAAGAGCATTCTCGCTTTTGAGATACGTGCTTAGTTGTTAGAATATTTGAAAATTCTAGGATTGCGCGAACACGAATTTCTGATTTTTTTGAATGTAATATGTATAAATTGTTTCTTTAAATAGAACACGAGAATTTAGGAAAGTGTTAATTTGGTTTGATCAATGTCCTGTTCTTTCCTCCATCTGCTTATTTTTAGGATTTGACCGCATAAATCGAGATCGGGGAACTTTGCTTTCGGTGTTCCACCTGTAGCTGCTACTATCTTGGCAGCTGCGTTGAGCCTTTTGAAAATATATGTGTGTGCGTTTGAAGAGACAGGTATCTGATTATAATTAATACATAGAAGGAGAAGGAGATTTGCGAACGTCGTCGGTGTCTGAAAGTACACGCGATGGACACGAAGGTGGTGGTAGAGAGACTAGAGAAGATGGCTGCCTGTCGCTTAAAGGTTATAACTCTTCATTTTTAATTTTTTTTTTTTTTTTAAATGTGGAAGGGTTGAAGCTCCTCCTTTCTTTACGGCCCATCGCCACAAGGAACAGCACTTTGCGTGGGGGAAGTTGAATATTCAGCGCTGGATTTGACGTTGGGGGATTGGCTGAGGGAGTAGGTCGCTGGAAATCCTGCTTCGAGTCGACGTGGTTGGAGGCGCCATGAAGGTGAAACCCCCTCACTCTAACCCATCTTTTTTTTTCTTCTTTCTTTTAATATACAGGCTTTTTCGAGTGACAAATTTATTAGCGCCTCTTTCTGGGTTTTTCCACCTTGCGGGGACTGATTTGCATATTTTTTTAATAAAATTATACATTTTTGTTCGTCGGCTGCGACTTGGTGGTGGTTGCGGCGTTTGTTATTCACTTCGTTGGTTTGGTGTGATGGGGATTGCCTCTTCATTAGACGTAATTGGGAAAAGAGAGAAGTTATAATGAGGAGAAATTGTAATGAGAGAGAGAAAAAAAGTTCTCATGTAACTCGTGTTATTTGGTTTGAAATAAATTAAGAGCATTGAAACGGCACACTCAACCAGACAGGTGATTGGTTTACACACAAAGGCGCACTTTCTCTCCGTTTTAACGTCGTGGTTTGTTGGGGTTGTTTTTTTTTGGGTTTTTTTTTAAGTTTGTTACTTATTTATAGTTTTGGAAATGAGATAACATATCCTACTAGCTTTCCAGTGAATGGTTGAATTTTCTTTCGCTTAAGATTTTGCGAAGTGAAGTTGGTGACTTCTATATTTATAAATTCATTATATGTAAATAGCTTTCCCGAAACCAGATTTATTTATTTTACTATGCATTGGGTCTTTTATATAAAGTATAATTTTATGCTACATACGCGAATCAAAATGGTTAAGAATTATAAAATTTCAGAATAACGGGCATGTGAACAATATTGTTGCTCTACTAGACAACATTGCTAAGTGAAGAACCTATTTCATGTTATATAAATAGAAAATAGGAATGGGGAGACAAGCAATTTTAAGGGAATTTGTTTACTTACTTGTTAGGCCAGAGTAGCATTTCTGAAATATAGACATATTTCAGAAGCGTTTAAATATTTCGTTATATGTGTCTGCGTTTAAAAAAAAAAACAAAAAGAACTGCTTTGAATTGATTTAGTCGAGTACGACATCTGTTGGGAGACGTCGTCGTTAAGAAAGTTTCAAAGATAAATATTTGAAAATATTTTTATAAGATAAACATTTTAAAATATATATAGGTAACCGCTTTTTTGTGTATACTTGTCATAAACATAATCTTTTGAATAACGAAAATCGAAAAAATATACTGCGAAATAGGTTTCCTCGAGAGATCATTGGCTGTAGTTTTTTGAAAATAGCTTAGTAAACAAAATTACACTATTATCTCTTTTAATAAGTTATAAGAGTAGTATCACTAATGGGTATGAGAAGTAAAACACAATTAAAAATGAATATTAGCAAAAGCATAAATTGTTGAAATTAAGACAAAATGTTTTTTTATTATATCCAAGCCGCTTTCTGATGCAATTTTGCAAAATAATTTGAAATTTCTTGGATTTATATTTTATTTCAATTTCTGATTTTAGATGCTTAACAGCCGAATTGCATTGGAAGGTTTCCCATGAAAGCTAGCACCTGTGTGGGTCTATCTGGCGTTGTTGTTATTTTCTTTTGTTTTGTTTTTTTCCCTGGCAGTAAAAATTTTGGAGATTGCTTAAAATGTAGCTAATTATATGTAAATGCGCCTTTTGATAGTTTGAGAATTTTTAAAAATTTTATTAAAAGTTTTAAAGCTCAATGTTAAATTTCAATTTACGTGGACATCAATGGTTATTATGCCAGCGTGGATCAACAGTAGCAACACAAAGACCGTGAATTTTCTCTGAAGCTTTTGTTATGCTTTTCAGTATGCCAAAGCGAATTGTTTTATTTATTTATTTATTATTATTATTATAAAAGTTTTAGATTATTACAATTTATAATGAGCGTTTTGTTAAAAAAGCGCATAGATATCTTTTGTCAAAAAGTTAAACTTCGCCAATTATCATCTCTGTAGTTATACCTTATTTCAATTACAGCTTAGTTTTATGGAATAGTACCTTAACATATACCGCAATAATGTGTTCTTATAATCGACTAATTCGAATTCCCAAAACTCGTGGATGGATTCAACATACCAGATTTTTCAGTTCAAACATCGGGATGGATTACGCGGGAGAGGGGGCAATTTCTTTTATTTAATTATAATAAATATACCAATTGATTAATATAAAATAATTTTCAACTTAAAATTTTATTTTTAAACGCTTTATTTTCCAGTTTATACTATTATAATAATGTAAAATAATTCGTTGTTATAGTAATAACTATTTTGGATTTGTACGACATAATCACGTGAATGTTGTTTTATTTTCTTTATATTGAGTCATCCAGTGTACACTGAAAAATAATCGCTATTTGGTAGAATACTTGAACACCAAATCTATCACCTGAAAATACGCCGCATACTTTCGTGTAGGCTCGCGAAACTGACACGTAAGTGTCGACTCGTTGATCGATAAGTATGTACAACTTATCGATCAACGAGTTGTATCTCCTATACAGGAATAATGTGGACTTTTAGTATGTATTAATCGGGACTAACCGGGGTAAAGTAAAACAAAAATCAGAACGTCCCTTCACCATACATGCCAGCTTGTACGATTTTTCATATAACACAGTTCTACAAAAAAATTTTTTTTTGTTTGGTGCCTGGAATGTTAAAACTGATTTTGATTATATTTATGTGTTGATTCCAAATCTGAAAACAGTTTCTCTCTATCAGCTATACGCCGGCCGAGAGGGCTAGGGAAACAGTTTCTCTCTATCAGGTGGCCGAGAGGGCTAGGGCGTAGGCTTTCTAGTTCTCGAGTCCACCTGGTCGTGGGTTCGAATCCCACCGTGGGCATGGATGTTTGTGTTTGTCCAGGGCTGCGTACTGTTATAACTTGTGTAAAAGGCGCAAAATGACCTTAGTAGCCGGCGCCAAAAATTCTAACAAACCAACCAACCTATCAGCTATACTTTTTGAGATAGAGCGCCACTAACTTAATGCGCTTTTACTATCTGCTATGGTACAGAAGTGCGACGTTCTCCTCTGGGATGAACACACGATGGCAGATTACTGCGGGAGTTTGCAAAGAGACTGTACCAACAAAACTCATTCAAGAATGTCCCAAAAGAGAAGCTTCCATAGTGTTAACTAAGATTTTCTTTCTTCTACAACTGATTCTTTTGAAGAATAAATGCTTATTATAGTCACTATAGTTTTAGTGTTATAATGCTATGTTTTTTCGTGACATTAAAGTGTTCTAGAAATGAAATGATGTATTTTAATGTTTCATCTCTTATTTATCTGAACCAAATTCCTAATCGAAAATGGAGTAACGTAAATTATGCTTTGTCATAATATCTCGAAATCTATACCTGATAGAACAAATATGAAGTTATTTTTGAATTCTACACCCTAAAATTACTTAAGAACATTTGAAAAATTGCCGGCACAAAAATGTATGTTGACCTGTGTAATTGGACGATTGTACGGACAGTTTTATAATCGACAGTAACAAACAAAATAAGAACAAAAAAACATAATTCCACAAATGAGATTTTTAATGTGGAGCCACGGATATACATTTCGAAGACCCTGTCCTCTTCATCAGCGTGTAAATTGGGAATACAAATTTTGAATACAATAAAGCCATTAAAAACCAATCTTTGTTATTTGTAACAAGGAAATACAAAATATGGTAAACAGAAAACGAAATAATAACCAATCAAGTTATTTTACAAGAATAAAAACAATGACTAATACACAGTCCAATCACATTAATGTGACCACCCCGTACGTTCAACAACAGTGGAAAATGGTTACGTCCAGAAGGTACGTACCAGTATCAGAGGTGAGGGGGTATAGGAAGGGTGTCAGAGGGAAGCAGAAAACATTGCAATTGTTGGAGTCATGGCGAAACGTAGCGATTTATCCGACCTCCAAAAGGGCATGATCATTGGCTTCTGAGCCAAGGGCGGCAATATTTCCGAAACGGCTAGTTTTGTGAACTGTTCGCGTGCTGCCGTGGTGAAAGTGTATCATGCATGGCAGAATGGCAATATCCAAAATCAGCGATGTGCCAAGTGTGGGGCACCATGGGCCATATATAACAGAGGTGAACGACGGCTACGAAGATGCGTGCAAGCCAACAGACGTGCAACCGTGGACCAACTGACCCCCCAGATGAACCAGGGGGCTACCAAACGTGTATCCTCAACGACAGTTCAGCGAACGTTGCGGCGTATGGGGCTCTGCAGCGACGGCTGGTTCGTGCACCAATGCTGACGGCTGTTCACCGGCGACAAAGACTGACATTTGCACACCATTACCGCAAATGGACAGCAATAGAGTGGCGAAAGGTGGCTTTTTCCGATGAATCACGGTTTATGCTCCATTGGACAGATACGGCGTTCAGCGTCAGAAAACAAACACCCTGCAACACGTGCCGCAAGGATCCAGGCCGGAGGAGGCAGCGTTATGGTCTGGGGAACGTTTTCATGGCATTCCCTAGGTGCACTCATCATTGTGGACGGCACCATGGATCAATGGAACTACGCATCTGTCCTTTCTGACCATCTCCACCCTTACATGCAGATTGTGTTTCCTCAGCAAGATGGCATCTTCCAGCAGGACAATGCGACGTGCCATACAGCGCGCAGTGTCCGTGCTTGGTTCGAAGAGCACGAAGATGCGTTTACGGTACTCCCCTGGCCTTCAAACTCCCCGGATTTAAACCCCAGAGCATCTGTGGGACCACGTCGATCGGGTTGTTCGCGCCATAGATCCTCCACCGCGCAACAAACGGCAGCTCGCCATAGAACTGGAGTCGGCATGGCTTCACATCCCTGTCAATACCTTCCAGAACCTTATTGACTCTCTTATGTGACTGGACTGTGTAATAGTATTTAAGAAAGGTCATGCTTAGCAAATTCTTACCAATCATTGACAGGCATAGGGCCCAAGTCACTATTAAGTAAATTTAAGGTAAAATTTTTATTGCAAATTTCCATCGATTCAAGAAAGCACAACGATTTCCAGTCTTTGGCATTATACCATTAGTACTATCGTACGGAGTGTTGAAAGTGCCAAACAAAAATTGAGACACCTGGAAAAACAGCTGGAAGTAAAAGAAAGTATATAGGTGCGGAAGATGATAGAACTTCGCAAGACAATAGTGTTTACTGTTTTAGAGCAATACAACAACATTCTACGTATGTGAAAAGTAATGTTCTTGTGAAACCTCCACGAACTGCAATAAGGGCAGCTCTACATCAAAGAGGTTTCGGACGTTTTCCTGTGGAGCTACTTGTACGCGAGTCCACAGTTCATTGAATTGGAGGACCTTGACGGGCTAATTGCCGAATGTGCATATCCCATATATATCAATAGACAATATGTCTGGCGAATACGTATATGGCTAAGGGTTGAAAGTAAAAGTGTCTGCTGTGTTGCAATATTGCCCTCCAGCCGTATTTTGCCTGAGACATGATGGATGTGTCAATTGTTGGGCATTGTTACTATAAAAATTAAACAATATATAGCAATTGATACGTTCATCACATCTCTGGCAAAGTAAGAGTAGATGGACTATAGTATAGAATACAAGTCAGGAATGCATTGAAAGAAGGGCATGTGTCTACAATTTTCCCTGATGTCGCGATTGCCGCAATTCGTAGTACCCAGTTCGAATAGTATGACAATGCTGGACAGTGCATGCGCTCACTATCTTTCCTCCATGATGTTTAAGTTCTCACAATATGTGGACCTAAAAACTAAGATTTTTTGGCGGGATTTGGCAATTTCATTGTTTGTTGAAATATACTCGTGATCATGCAGCTTAGTATTCTAAACAGTGAACTGTTGAAAATTGACAGGAGGCCTGGTAAATTCAGTAAAGTTGAATGTACTGCTTCTGAAATCGATGAGAAAAACTCTGATTGGCATAATTCTAGGATTATCGAATGCATTGGTTTTCAGAATCTTTTTCCGTTTCCGGATTCGTTTCCGAATTCAGTTCTGGTTCCTGTTTATGAAATAGAAGATGTAAATTAGTTTTGGTACATTCTGATTAAACGTACGAATTTTATTTTCCTTAATTGGCAAGTGTGGAACACCTTAATTTAACACAATCTTTCTCATACTTGGGAAGTCCATATAGTATAAGCTCAGAATAGCTACTGTAAACGGACATAACTTTGAATATCTTTTTACTCGTCGCATTTTTTAAAAATCTTTTTTTTTTTTAATTACAAAATATAATTTTCAGCTTTTCATTCGTGTAATTTTTAAAAAATGCGACGAGTATAAATGGAAATTCTGTTTGCGAAAAGGTTTGACTAGTACGTAATTTCTTGAGTCTCTTGAATATCGACATAATCGTATATTAAAGTTTTAGATGCACCAACCTGTTTCTTCTTTTTATGTAAGCATATTCCTTTCAATTCAATTTCATCATAAAAATTGCTATCACGAGAACTGAAATGTATACCATGTTGAGTGTCAATCTTTTAATTGCCAATAATAATAATAATAATAATAATAATAATAATTCTTGCCACAATCCTAAACACTTGTCACATAGTAAGGAAATCCCTATACCCAAACATTAATACTTCTACCAACGTGTAATTTTTCCCTTCCCTGCATTTGAACCCCTTGGGCTTGGCCCTCTATTGGTTCTGCCTCTGGACCTGGCTTCTGAATTTGATCAGAGCTTGACTTTTCCAAAACAACAACAACAACAATAATAATGATAAAGTGGTTTATAATATGTGTAGACTGTACTAAGATTCTTCATAATGATAAATCGAGAAGCTGGTAAGCAATGAAGCAAGATAAGCAAACGGAATAGTTAGTAGGTCATCGGGAAATTTTTATGCAGGTAATTCTTGACATTAGACTATTTTACTTAATTTACGGACACTCCATTTTCCTTTTATGTATGCTACTTCTATTGTCAAATCAATAGCAATAAAAGTAAATAAAGTAAAAGCGTTTATGACTGAATTTGTATGCCTCTAGTTTATAATAAAGAGAACTTGTAACATTGCTACCACATGATGCTCGAATATACGCACATAGAATCCATGAATGTGAAATTGGCACGTATTGAATATACAATTGGAGTTCGATTATTTCTCAGGGTTGAATCATAAATCATTTGCATTAAAAACATTATTCATACAATAGACAGGATCATCTGATCTATGTTATTACATAATAGATAAACTCGATGTTAAAGTGCAGCTTTATGCAGCGAATTGTAAACAAAGATTCAGTGACCCATAGCGTCAATATCATGATGCATTACGAGAGAGGCTGATGGTTAATAGTATGACGGATGATTGAAGTTTACAGTAGTAGTGCTAAGTTCTACACACACACACACACACACACACACACACACACACACACACACACACACACAAACACACACATACGCACACACACACACACATAGATACATACACATACATACACACACATACAAACACACATATTCACATAGTTTGCTATTCATTGGGGGGATTTAAATGGCGAGATGTCGGGCTGTAAAACAGTCGAGTTTATGTCGTTTCGTCGTCTGATCGTCGGCGTCGGGTGAGTGTTGAGGATGTGAAGGAGACGGATGGACGTTGCGGCGGCGCAGGGAGAGGAGGACGCGTGCGTCCCCCCTGACTGTCTGTGCGCGTCACACGCTTGTCCGTTTTCTTGATCGTTGATGCAGGGGAAAACTAATTAAGTCCGTGACAGACGGAGCTGACAAGGCGAACGGGAGGACCCGGGCCAATTGGGAGGGAGAGCGAAGTAGTGAGCACTTCAAAGGGAGGCCGACCCCGAGCTACCTGGGCAAAGCCGGCGCCGTTCTACACCTGATTGCACTGGCAAGTAAAAACCGCCCAGATCATGATCAGGTTACTGGGGGTCACAGGGTAGAGCCAGGGAAACTAAGGAGAAGAATTCCAAGGGGGGGGGGAGTGAAAAGAGAGAAGGAGAGAGAGAGAAAACAACGGTCATCTTTTACAAAGAGAGAATGTAAAGACTGTTACAAAAAATTAGTTACAACATTGCTTGTTAGCGACTGTGATGTATTTTTTGGAGGAGGAGGAGGAGGAGGCCGGTTGTGTTTATTTCTTTACCGTTCTCATTGTTTGACTCTGACACTTTGCTGTTAATCATTACTCACTCTCTCATTAGTCAGTGCTCGTTTCATTTAATAGCCAAGAACATTACATGGATAAGCCTCGTTAAATAAATTTCTCTTCCCAGCTGTTCTTTTAAGATACTCCGAGTGTATCGGCCATTAAAGTTTGACCTAAAATTTTAC
This sequence comes from Rhysida immarginata, assembly GCA_023313115.1. NCBI lineage: Eukaryota > Metazoa > Arthropoda > Chilopoda > Scolopendromorpha > Scolopendridae > Rhysida > Rhysida immarginata. The sequence continues at coordinate 4,888,224 of JAHWFO010034640.1, read as the reverse complement.
CTTGATACGGAGACATGAATTGACGACTGTCACTAGTTTGTTTCATGAGACATCCGGGTGTGTTGCCAGGGATGAACGCGTATGTCACCGATTGTAGTTTATCTTTTTTAACTGGAAAGAACAACAATTTGAATCATTTGGAATTTCGACATTCATTCTAATATATCACTAAATGGGAATCGAACCTGCAGTTAATAAATTATATCGTTGTTGTTAATAAACTATATCGCTCTGAATCATTATTTTAAGAGTTTATGACTGGAAATTAATTTTGAAGTTTCTCGTGTTATTGTCAAACTTGGATCTTTTTGCATTAGAAATCAAGTTTTAGGTCTCTACTTTGGATTCCTCACTCATTGTGGGAATGTTGAAAACATCATGTACAGTATGTATCAGAAATTGGTTAAAAAAAAAATTAATAGACACAGGCCCGGGAGAAGAAAACAGATGAACAACAAGAAATAGAAGACGTAATTTTTAACCTTGCTGATGAATGAACAGATATTTTGCAGAATTCTGATCATCTGCTTCATCGTTTTTCTAAAGTAACATAACATATAAATGGTAGTTATCTTGTTCTTGTGAGATTCATGTCGCAAAGATTCTTGGTAGTAAGCAGATGAAGTTAGAAAAGAAAAATTTTAGGAAAATTTTCGAGAATCTTAAGTCCACATCTACAGCAGGAGCAACTTCGATGAGCTGAGTAGGGTTTGCTGGTTTTCTTTTTTAGTGTATTTTATAATTAATATTTAGCAGTTATATTGATTACACGTTAAGGTACAGTCGTCAAAGGGAAATAATCCACACTTGAATTTTAATCTAAGTTTTACCGTTTCAATGTTAATTTATTTTTAATAATTTGATATTACATTTAGAGTTAACATTATTAAGATTATTAAATTTAAATAATTATAATTAAAAAAGCTATTAAAACAACACATTAGCATGAAATGTAATATTAATTATTAAACTCGTGTGGATTATTTCCTTTGGTTGACTGTACAATGAAATAAATGTTTGGTATGAAAATCTTACCTTCCTTACAAAACTCGAATTCTTGTTTGGAACGTGTTTCCGATACAATATGTCATTGGAGATCGATGCCCGAAATACGTCGTTTCATTGTTGGACATCCGCGGTCGACCATGACGACACCAAACGAGCAGTCCGAGAAGATCGGTCCGCAAACCCCAAGGAAACGTACCAAAACCAATTCCTGAACTCGCACATTAATCTTCTGCAACAATAACTGTAATAACTGCCTCCGGATTCGCCTATTCCATTTTAAAACCGTCAGATCTGTCGATTTGCACATCCGCCGAAGACTGCTGAGTTTGAAGACAACACGTTTATTGGAGCTTCTCGGTTACAAGAGGGATTCCATCATGTCCGTATAAAAGTTGTTTGTGTTTAAGAGAGAGAGAGAGAGAGAGAGAGTGTGTGTGTGTGTGTGTGTGTGTGTGTGTGTGTGTGTGTGTGTGTGGCATTTTAGTAAATAAGTTCAATTTTCAACTTAGTCGTTTACGGTTTTTAGCGAGTACGCCCTGAGCGATAGACTTTTCACCATGCGACTAGCTTTGAAATGACATGAATGTGAATCTCATAAGATGAGATAGCGAAAACTGAAATCGATTTTGCTAAAAAGTGGCAAGTACAAAGGTGTTGATGTGTACATTTAGTTTACAGTGGAAATTAATTTTTCTACCTTGAATTTCAGCAGTAATGTCAGTACATATATGAACACTAATGGATTGTGGTTGGTTTTCTAATTCTAAATGTGTGCATGCTCTTTTAGGTAGTTTGCTCAAATTATTTCATTTAAAATAAATATTACAAGAGTCTGGAGAAAAATCCAGTTGGAAAAAATAATAAACGAAAGAGAAATAAAATTCTAATCTGGAATCGAATCGTTAATCACGGCTTACTATGTCATGGGTTTGCTATCTAAACATGTCTTTTGGACTTCCGTGAAGTCAAATGATAGCGAGTTGGCAGAGCGGGTCCTAGTTCGATTCCAGGTTGCGGAATTTTTTTCCTTTCATTTATTACTCTATTACTCATGAGATAGATGGCTGTTAGTCTTGTTTGTTATATGATTTTGCAGTTGAGTTCAAAATTTATTTATTTTTCCTAGAAATATTTAATATTAAATGAAATGTGCATAGAATTTCATCACTTATCTCAATACTAGTAATACGTATAAGAAATGTGAACTAAACAATAAAATTGTTAAACGCTTCATGTATATAATCGCCGACTAGTCCAACTCCAATTGTGTGGATTTTTACTGAACTTGAAATTTGGTTACAACGAAGTCTGGAAAAAATCTAAACTAGTTTTCTGCGTTCCCATTGTACTAATCGCAATTTTTATGTAACTAATTCAATATTTCACTGCATTAGGTTATTTCATAGACGTATTTATTTTGACGCTTGCTAATTATTTAAGCTTTATACTGATTAATATACTCTGCCATATTCTTTCATTTAAGGCTATATTTTATTAACCCTTAGATAAAAAATATACGAAGGTTGGGGTATAAGTCATGGCAACTATTTTTTTTCTCAGAGCTAAGGGATGGTATCATAAAATGTCATATGTCTCAAGGAAGCTGTGACTGCTAGTATGTTTTCACAACATCAGATGGCTCCGTGAGTTCCTGATGTTGCGCAGAGAGCAATGTTAAATCAGTTCTCAGTCAACCGCCGTGCAAGGTGGATGTAACCCGAGTTGAACAACGCTCGTATATCAAAACAGCCGTTCTCTATTTTGATTTCTGTTACTTATTCTGGAAAATGAAATCTGTAATCATGTTCCAGAATAAATTTTCCAGAAGCATGAAACGTATGAAACATTACAGGCTTCATGATTCCAGAACATGAAACCTGTAATGTTGTCAACTACCTTAATAAACATGAGAAGCAAAGTGTTGGCGTGTTGTTAAATGTCCGTACATTTCGTCCATTCCTTGTTCTTTCATCTGTATATTTCACATTTTCCACCCATGCTTGAATTCTCATAAAAAAGTAGTTGCCATGACTTATGCGCCAACCCTCGTATAACCAATAATCTCGTTGCAGTCGTTTATATAGGGGAGACCGGGACAGGTTTACACATTTTTTATTATTATTAGTTTTGTATTTTTAGTAATAAATCTATTTCACTCAATTTTCATATCCATTTGTTAGTTAAACTTTAAGGTACAGTATGGCGCCTTAACTTACCTTAAATTTATATCATTTTCAAATTAAAAATATTTTTTGAGATAATTTCACCTGTGTAAATTGCCCCTTAGCTTCCACACCTTTAACATAATGAAATATAAGGTTTATTAAAAATAAAATTCAAACAATTTGCAATATTTATTACTTCGCTTACTTCAATGAGTGCAAATGAGTCAGGATACACAGATTTCAAATACAAAATACAAATATTACCAAATAAAAATTTACAGGATACAAAATATACTGAATTGCCTGTTTTAATACAGTGATCATGTGCCCACCTCTTACCCTCCGTGCATTGTAGTCACTGTTCTCCAAGTTTTGACTTTTCTTATGGCCTCAAACAGTGTGTAAACTTGCCCTATTGCCATGTAGTGGTTAAAATTAAGCCTTTAAGTTTTTGTTCATATGGTTAACAGTGAACTCTGTAACTTAAAATAACCGCAAAAGAACAGTCTAACAGGATAAGCAATAATGAGTTATGATGATCTAATGGTACAAAACTTGTAACTTCCAATGCATTAGTGCAAAAATTTACGTATCGGAAGAAAAATTAGAAAAAGTTGTCTATTTCACTATTCTTACACGCGACTGACTCCAAACTGTTTATAGGGTACATGGCGACGGTAAATGAACTATAGGGAATGTGTAAACATACCCCTGTACCAAACCTGCCCCAGTCTTCCCTAAACTAGGCATTATGTTCTCAAGATTAATTGACGTTACTTTGGAGTTCTAGAATATTTAAACATATATTTAAAATAAAGTTTTAAATGATTTTATAATTAGACTCATTGAATAGTAAGACTCGATGAATTTAAATAAATTATTTATAGAAATCGACTTAAATTTAGAAATGTTTGAAAGTTTTTTCTTTTTTTAACCATGTAGTCATTATTGTACGCTTTTATTGCACCATGTATTTCAGTATTACTAATTCTATTGCAGTGCTCTTGTTTTAATTCCTGTATTTGTACTTCACAAGCTAGAATTGGGTTTGTTGCTTACAATAAATAAATAAGCAGTCACTTTTAGTTTAAATAATTCTCAATAAAAATCAGTTGATAATACGTAGTACTTCATTACCAGAATAATGATAAATAAAAGCATCGTTTCTGTATTCGCGAAATCGGTCGTTCTGTCGCCAATTTTTTTCGATCTTTTTTTTTTTATTTTTATTTTGACTTCAGATTCGTATAGGCAATCAAAAAATAAATAAAAATTTTCATAGACAAGAATGTCCTATCTAATCAAGAATGTGCCTTTTATCCCGCTCGAAGAACCAAATGATTTAACCACCATTTTGGCCATGTTCCCGATATTTGATGAAGTAAAATCAAACTAAGTTTGTTAATCAGAGCTAATTGGAAATTTATTTTACTTTCATTACTTATGACTGTAATTTATTACACGGCGTGTTTGTATTTTTTATCCCTCTTTGTATAAAATACAAAGTGAGATCGTAAAGATCGGTGAATGACTCGTAAAAACAAACAAGGACAGGCATTTCCGAGATGGTACTTTACTGTCCTTCAAAGTAAGCCCCCATGGCCACAATACACTTTTGACATTGTTCGTATAACTGTTGCATGGTATGTGAAAAATCCTCTTCCGGTACTGCTTGAAGTTCCCTCGTCACGGCCGTTTGAATATCCGGAAAGTCGAGAAATCTGTGTCCTTTCATTGTTCATTTCAAACGAGGAACAGAAGAAGTCCAGCGTCTGGAGAATGCGGAGGATGGCAAAGTTCTGTTTTCGCACAAGGAATGTAGCGATTTGCGGTCTCGCGTTATCATGCAGAAGACACCAAAATGCGGTTCATCAAACTGCGGCCGGACCCGACAAATGCGCTTCCCTAGACGACCTCCGTTTGAAATCAACAATGAAAGGACACTTAAACAAAGGATTTCTTGACTTTTCCTATGACGAGGGAATTTCAAGCAGTACCGAAAAAGGATTTTTCACACGCCTTGCAACATTTGTACGAACAATGTCAAAAGTGTGGGGCTGACTTTGAAGACAGTAAAGTATCATCTCGGAAATACCTGTCCCTGTTTGTTTTTCCGAGTCATTCACCGAATTTTCCGGTCTCGCCTTGTAGTTTTCAATATGAAACGGACATTGGTGAAGAATAATCGTAATAAGACATTAATTTTATTAATATAAAATATTTAATTTATGAAATGAAGACAAAGCTTGATTTGCAGTTCCAGGATGTCTCAAAATTAACTGCAGAATTTGGTGATGTCGATGGTATTTCAAATAAATTTCTCTAGGACATCATGACACGCGTACTTATGTACAGGGACGAATGTATAGATTATTTTTATATTTGCAATATTGTTTATCAAACCCATAGTAATAATTTATATGAAAGGACGATGGTAACATGTCGGATTGAAAGGTTACAATAAATAAGATTAAATGGTGATGATCGATATACGAATATACGAAGGGAAGTCAGTAAATAAGTTACAAATGGTTATAGAAATGAAACAAATACGAGTACTAATTTGAAAACTACTTATATTTCGCCGCATAATCTCCCTGTACATTGAGACATTTTTCCCATCGTTCCACAAGCTCGTAGATAAAATTATTTGGGCTGCTACCTGAACCAGGCGGTAACTTACCTTTGTACAGCTTCATCGTCGGCCGAAAGATAATGTTTAAGATGACGGAACAAATGGAATTCGCGAGGAGCAAAGTCAGGGCTATATGATTAACAGTATGTCCTCGTAATCCCAGAAGACTGCGAACATCCTCTTACTGCTAATAAGACAACTGAGATGCTGAGAAAGTTCAAGTGGAAAGTCTTCGGACATCCTCCCTAAAGCTCTGAACATGGTCGGCGCTCTAAAACATCATCTTTCGGGTCCTCTTAATCGAAGCGACGATGAAGTTGTACAAAGGGAAGTCACCCCAGCAGCCCAAAGAATTTTATCTTACTGGTTTTGAAGGGCTCGTGAAAAGATGGGACAAGTGCCTCAACATACAGGGAGATTATGCAGAGAAATAAAAGTAGTTTTCAAATCAGTATCCGTATTTGTTTCATTTCTATATCCATTTGTAAGTTACTTACTGACATCCCCTCGTATTTCATAAATAAAGGTTTCAAATTTCATTTAACATGCAAACAACAGTTCGCAATTTATACGAAGAAGATTATTTAAGAAATTTTGAGTGAAATTTTATTTTTCCCTCTTCTAATGCCTTCATATTTTATTCGTAATAATTGGAGATATTTATTTAATATTTAATATTTATTCATATTTTATTCGTTAATTTTGGGACATCCAGCATTAACGATAAACGGGAATATTCATTTATTGGGATAACTGGTATTAAATTGATTACATTGACTTTTTTGAGTTGTAATCCAGTTGTTGTCTTCTTTTTTTTATGCTATGTTTTTATCATATTTGTTGGGTTGAAGAATGGGTTACGATTGATTTAAGGAATATTAAGAGAGAGATAAATAAATTAGTTTCACTTCAGCAGGTAGCTTCGAGCAGCCACCGGAATTGCTGGAGGTGTGCGGTAGTTGGCCCGACAGTGGGAGCTGCGAGTCGGGCTCTGGTCGGACGAGCGAACAGATGGAGGACCAACTCAAGGAGAACTTGGCCGACGCTATGATCGAGTCGCCCGTCAAGGAATCCGGCACGCACCAAATGTGCCAAGCTGGCAGTACAGGTAAAACTTAAAAATAAAAAGAGAGAATTTTAATAAATTTTTATGTATATGTACGTACGAGTCAAAATTTTTTCTTATTATCTGATAAAATTATTGAATTTTTTCAATCATTTGTTTGAGGGAGTGTCTTTTAAGAATTTTTTTTTATCATTTGGTACTCAGCTATAGTTTTAATCATCGGTAATAAATAAATAAGACAAGAAAAAGACAACCTCAAGAATAAGAGACATAAAAATCACAAATTCATTTAAAAAGTTTTTTCATCATTGTTCTATGTAATTAAACAAATATATACATCAGAATAAATTAATTAAAAATATACTTTTTCGATCTTTCAAAATGAATGTTGCCGGTCCGGAGGCTTCCAGTTCTCGAATCCATTGAGTCACGGGTTCGATTATTTCCGTGGACATGTGCTGGATTTGGGGAAGGGTACAATGATTCCCAAAAATCTAATAAGTCAATCAATGAAATTTCTCTAACGCACGTATTTCTAAATTAATTGTAATAAATCCTACATTTGTTAAAAAAATATTAATGGATCAAACGAACGTATTCATTACTGGAAAGAATGAAATCTCCCGGTGAAAAATACTGTCGTACGTTTTTAAATGTATGTGGTAAAAAAAAAAAAAAAAAAAAAAATAATAATAATAATTTTTGAAAAAATTTACCGAAACTCCCAGTTAAAGTTAAAGCTTCATTCGCTGCTTGTGTTGTTTTTAATATTGTCTCAATTGTACTGTTTTTGCGTTAACCTCTTTTTTATGAGGCGAGTCCTAAAAGAATAACTGTTAAAAGGTTTTACCACATAAAGAGCCTATATTATTATTGTATGAGAATGAATAAATGCATGTAAAATATAATTTTCCGTAAGCAATACATTATTACAAATATTGTAAATTTATAATTGCATATTTGGTCGATTTTGCTTGAATATGAAAGGAATAAAGAACTGGTCTTGGAATAGCATAATGGTAGTTTTTAATGAACCTACGCGCTTCGAAATACACTTCTTCTTCAGGGTAGGTTCATTAAAAACTACCATTTTGCTATTCCAAGACCAGTTCTTTATTCCTTTCACTGTAATTTTATTTTACATAGAATATTCATTGTATTTAGTTATTACGTAAGTATTGTGTGATAAGATATTATTGATAACCGATACAGTGGAATAGGGAGATTGGGAATAGGTTATATGCTAAGTGCATTGATACGCTAAGGGTTAGGGAAGCAATCGACCGCGGGACGACTGCACACCAAAATCAGTAAAAGTAACACTTGCGGAAATATTTCCAATCAAAATATAAGTGAACTGCCATATCTATTGCTCCACTTTAGCATAGGTTGTGAGCATTTATTCTTATAATTTTATCATGCTTTCGTAATCATTTGTTTTCATTTCTTATAACTACTGTAATGTCTCTTATTTTTAAAAATACTAGTGAGTAACCAGTGATTATATTGAATTTATGAACTTTCTATTCTTATAGTTTTATGTTTTTATTGTAGATTGTGTTCATTGAATCTTTTATGTGGGAAATGAAAAAATAAACATTCTTTTTTCAACAAAGGAAAATTTAAAATAAAAAACCTAGGTGCAATTTCACGGGCCATTTTAAAAAGAGGGCTATCAAATCGAGAGACGCCAAGTTGTCTGTTAGTATAATAAAAAAATAAAAATAAAAAAAATAAAAAAATGTCGAAGGGGGTAATGTGGAAATGTAATTATTGAAACTCTTATTATATTGTTTTCTTTTATTAGACGCTATCGTTTTGCGTGTGGGAATTAAGAGTTAATTGTTTTTGAAAACTTGATTTTCTTCTTTCCTCTTCAAGTCGGACAGCGAGGGAAATTTAAAAATGTTAAAGAATACAATTTTAAAGAAGGAAAAAAATAAAGAAGAATGGATGGCATCAAGGAAAAGGGAGATTGCAGAGAGTGGAGTTGTTAGAAGGCGGATTCTTTTCTTATTCTCATTCGTCCATGTCTTAATAACAAGATTGCTTTAGGACTCGGAGGCCGTGTCGAATTGAGGCCGCTCGGTTTTACAATTGGGTAGAATTAAACAACAGTTTCTTTTAAATGCATTCTGGGGCATTTCATTATACGGAATCCTCCCATAGAAGCATATGAAGCCAAAGTTATTTTTAAATTTTAAATAGGTAAAGTAGGCTTTTTTTTAATGTTTGCTTTATTTTACTATTCATGTATATGAAATTAAAGTTTATTTAGTAATGAGAATGAATTTAATTTATAAACCATCCAAGCTGCGGTTTGCTACTGTGAGTATTTTAGTCATGTGTCACCGTTCTTTGTGGAATTCAAGTACCGGATGCTACAAGTTTTCTGTCACCGAAGACGTGACACCGTCGGTTGAGAGTAACCCAGGTTTATTCTTGTTTGGCGGGAGAGGATAAAAAGCACACACAACCCCCAGAGTAAACTTCTCCCAGAAAGAAGAACTCGTTGTTTATGGCTCGCCGTTTATGGACAAAGTCAGGAGCTGGTGAAAAAAAAAACAGCTGAGGGATTGGGTTTCTGTGGATATACGGGTGCAGTGTTTCAAAGACAACGGACCGGCAAGCGACACCTTACGACCCGGAAGCCACCCACCTGCCACGGGGAAGTTCTTTAAGAAATGTAGACTGAACATCGAACGTGGTTTCTCTCTCTCTCTCTCTCTCTCTCTCTCTCTCTCTCTCTGGGTAAATGAGGGTAGAGTAGGTTATTAGTGATTATGCTTCAGCTACAGTTAAGAATAATAAACAAACGACCAAAAAGGTTGATCTCGCTAAATTGTCCGATGTATTATCTAAGATTTTTTAAGGTTTCTTGGAATTAGAATTTGCATCCAGGATTCAGGATCTTCGCTTACTTATATACTAGATGAAATTAAAAGTTTCTAGTTCTATGTATCGTTTGTTTTTAATTATTTTTTTTTAATTATTTTGTTTTATACCAGCATTTATAATTTTGTGAGGTTATTGTTCTCTATACTGTGTTTAAAGACAAAATGAAAAGATGCCTTAACAGTACAACATTATAGTTTAAACCAACTAGCTTCGGCATTTTATTCTGCCTTCATTAGGGGACAAGAGAAATAGGCTAGCAGCCCTTACCTATGTTATTATTCTGATGAAGGCGGAATTAAATCCCGAAACTAGTTGGTTTTCAACTACAATGTTGTACTGCAAGGTCTCTTTTCATTTTATTTCTAATTTTGTCTAACTATTTCATTCAATCATAACCCAAATTAATGACAGTTCTGGACTTTATTGAGCGTCATTACCGTATAACTTTTAATGGGACATTGTTAACGAAATTAACTGATTAGTAATCAATAAGAGAATTACTTGTTAACTCTGAAATCGATGCCCTGATGGGCACATGGAGTCAAACAGATGTTGAAACCGATACTCGCTGGAAAGTTCTGGCAGGGAATTCTTTGACATAGCAATGACTGGTACAATTTCAAGGATAAGAAAGTTAACGATAGTCTTACAGAGTATATAGTGGCAGTTAATGTGATAAAGATATTAACATGAAAAACGGAAGAAAAGATTACGCGACCTGGATTCGAACTAGAGACCATGAGTATCAACCAGTACTGGTATCAACTCTTCGCCTCTACCAACTTAGCCACCGTGGACATGCTACAGCAAGGCTATCTCCAAGAGTCCTAAAGACTAGAGAATAATCAGTGCTAATATCGTTGGAGCATTAGTTCCAGTTTTTATTTATTACTCTCTTATGAGTTTTCATCACCTTTCTGTTGATTTGGAAAGGAGGAATTCCCGATATGCGAGCCGGGTGCCTGTCCTATCCCTGCGCCTTTACATTGACTACTTTTGATATAGTTGCGGAATTTTTACTTCTGTTTCTCATGTTCATGTTGAAACAATAACTCCAGTTCTTCTTTGTTACCGTTTTAAGTAGTGTGATCAGTGCGGAGCACTTTACCAGAGTAACTGGTTTATTAGTCTAATGGTCTATGAAGATATACTACATGGATGATATGATTTATGGGTAATAACGCTTTAGAAATAGGTCTGATTACTCAAATATTTATCCAAATATAGTGTCTATGACTATACGAACTTGACAGGTTCATAGGAGGAAAACTATCCAAAAGCAAAATTAAACTGCTGGAATGTTTAAAAATGACCAGTTGTGGGGCTGGCAGTTAAAGAGAAAAACGATTACAGGCATTTAATGAGCATTTCGATGACGTTAAGAAATGTACCCAATATCATTATTATTGTAGACGCACAACCTGGCGAATCACTTTCATGAGTTTTTTACAAAACCGACAGTCTCATCAGATTATGTAAAACTCCATTCTCCATCCCATTTGTTGTTTGCCGCATTATCATCAGTATATTGAAAGTGTTCTACTCTTTTATTTGCAAAGTTCTTCTAATGATTAATGGAAGAAGTTTGTCAGTTTGTGATTTCGTTTAGAACCTCATTTATTACCCTTATTTTACCTCCGCTTACAGAAGTTTTCAAAAATTTAAGAAAAGCGTGGCACTCTATTCAGCTTCGTGGGAAAACAGGAAAACTGATATATCCGTATAAGCAGGGGGTGTCCGAATGTTTGTTTGTTTTTTTTTTAATCTGGCAGCCTTGTCTTCCACGGCGATATCTTACCGACAGGAATTTATTTCTCTTCAACGACAACACAGCGCCAAAACATGCAGGGGCTTTGCGTTATAGATTGCATTCTAAGGAAAAAACTATTTTAATGGGTGATAGTCAAGATTCGTTTATACCCGATTTTTCAGTAGAGTTATTGCTCATAGGCATGCGTAATACCGCCATTACTAAATAGCCGATTATTCTCTTTATTCGCTTAGTCAAGTTTGATGCATTTCAGTTGGATTTTCAAAAGTTAGAGAGCGTGTTAATTTAGAAAAAGCAAAAGTGAAATTAATTTCATCTCTTTCTTTTGAGAAATTTTCCTTTTGCATATAGAAACCGTTAAATAATAAATGGCAGCAGAAGAGTGTGGCGTTCAATTCCAGAGCTAATTCAGGCAATCTCAGAATTTTTCGAAGATTCCGTTTTTGAAATTTGTAATGAAACTGACTTCTCTTGAAGCAATATCATTAATAATTCAACAAATTTATTGTTATAAACTGGAATTGAGTAAATGCTCAACGGACAACGAGTCATTTCTTTTTTGCTTGTGTTCACAGGATTCACATAAAAGCCGGAATGGTACTTTCTGAAGTAAAGCTCTTAAACAAGAAATTAATCCTCTCGAGGAAGGTACAGGAAAGTAACGGAAGCCCTGAGATCATCTATTTTTACCTTTTTATTTCACTTTTTAACCCCCTCCCCAATTTTTTAAATCGAAAAATTGATTTTCTCGAACGTAATATTTAGAAAGTGTAAAAGAGGTCATCTTCTTTTGTTTCTCGTCATTTCCGATCGAATGATCTATCACATGCCGTATGTTACCGTAGTTACCAAGTGACTGCCACTCCAACAACTCCGACCCCATTGGGACAATTTGGCCCAAACTTCAAAATAATGGAGATCTTGCTTAGAGGATTCTGCATACCGAATTTCACTCCTTTATGTGGATAAATACACGTCGACCTTTTGGTCCCCTCTAATTTCCACCCCCGAAACTCCGACCTCAGTGGGCTAATCAAAACCAAACTAAATAGTGCAGGTGCATATGCCCATAGTAATCTACATTCCGAATGTCAACCTTCTTCCTCAAAAAATGCGGAAATTATGAAGGGGACGGACGGACAGACGGACTTTGTGAAATCCATAAGTAGCTCCATTCTTCCGCTACTTAATAAATTTTATAAATTCATTTTATCAGTCGACTTCCATCATGGAAGTGATGACCGTGGTTGGAAATAAATCTCCGGTTCGTAAGTTATCATTACCGAGTTTCATCAGAAATTCATTTTAAAAAAGTTCACATTTTAAAAATTGTTGCATGCGCATTGTGTTCTTTTAATGGTTAATTCGCAAAAGAATTTTATAAATTCATAATAGAATTCATATGTTACGGATTCGGGCTATGGAAAGTTGAATTTTCCGTATAGTGCTTACGTGAGCAAAATATATACCAATTATACAGAATGAATTGTTTGTGAAAACTTTCTTGTGTTTTTAATTTTTTGTCCGAGAATTTTAATAGTAAAATGAGAAGTACAACAGTGATTAACTCAACAATATCGTTGGCAGTTGCGCTGTTCGTATTTGTGTCTGCAAGCGTTCCTTTACATTCGCCTGAGGAGAGGAAAGGGGTTAAAGGGGAGTAAATTAAAGGAGAGTTATTGAATTTGAATGTGTGTATGTAGGAGTGCGTGCATGAAAGAGAAAGGGGAGGGGGATATGTCTGTGTACACCCTTTTTTTTAAGTCAGGGAAGGGGGTATTCTTGTTGTCGGTCGTGTGGTTTGAATGGGAGTGTCGCTTTGAGGGAGAATGGGGAGGGATAAAGAAAAGAAGCTGAACAACGATGGAGGAGATAAAAGGGATGAGAGGCGGTTTCCCTTTGAGAGGGGTAAGGCGGGAAACGGTTGGACGCACACCCCCGCACTGGGTTGGTAATGAAGCGCGGAAACCGCCACCACGGAGAGCGTCGTCTTTCTTGGGTTCGGAGACGTTCACTGTGCGTCGGGTTTGTGAAATTTTACTCTTATTTTTTGTCTTTTTAGCGGATGTCATCGGGTTCCCAGAGCTTTGTGTTTTTTGGAAGAGGGAACGTCTAAAGAAACTCGTGATGATACAGGCGTAAATGAAATATAAAAATTACCTCGTAATTTATCGCAATATTGTGTTTAAATTTATCATGGTTTAAAATTGTCATTCGTTCACAAGTGCGGAAGCTTTTCGAAAATAGTGAGTTCGAATCTTCGGCGTCTCTATGCTTTTTTTCTTCCTCTTTCTAATTTCAATTTTCTGATTTCTAAATAGCTAAGGGACTCTTCTATATTTATATCCGTACCTCGGAGGTATAGGACACCTATGTCCATTTTTTACCGAATTCAGTAAATAACAAAAGAAATTACATTAAATGAAAAACAACATGAAACATAATGTACAAAGAGATTTCTGGTAAAATTTTGTTACAAAAATCCAATTAACATGTAAGTAGTTCTGGACACTACTCTAAAACAAGGTTACGTGTGCTAATTTACATATCTATGATGTCTAAGGTAATATAAATAAGCACATGCTTGTTGGCATCAGGGCAGTATGGTTTGCTTAACAGACCTCAGCGAGTTCCAACGTCATAGGATGTCACTTTGCAACAAGTCTATACACCTGATTTCTGTCATTCTGCAAATACGTCGTTCACATGCAAGTGACTTAATTATCAAGTGGAAATCTCAAAGAGTAACATCAGTGAAACCGCGATGCCAAACAAAATGAGAGATAGGTCGTCGATGCAATCGAAAGTCTTCAGCTGAAGCAATTGCTAGAGAGTTCCGAAATGCCAATGGAAGTACCGCCATTACAATCACCATTTGCCTGGAACTGAGGACTTAAGGTTTCCATGTCTTCTGTTGCTCATAAGCGCTACATATGCAGAATCGATTCGAAGCGACGTTTAAGAATAGTGAACAGTTCATCGAAACTGGACATGGAACAATGGAAACAAGTCTTATGCAGCGACGAATCTGTCAATCTGATGGTCGTGTTTGAGACTGACGGATGTCCAGAAAACACTTCATGCGTTGATTGCGTTGTTCCCATTATGAAGTTCGGAGGAGATGGTATCATGGTTCATTTTCATGGTTTGGATTCAACCAACTTTTTCCAATTCTGCAATAGAATTTAAGCAATCAATAATCTGCAAATCCTTCAATGTATAATATAAGTCTTAACGAAAAAAAGATTTGTTTTAAGAAGTTTCACAGTATCTGGGATGTTCAAAGTGGTAAAAAAAAACAACCCAAAAAACCCAGCTTACTTGTGTTTGCATTATTTTTAAACACATTTATCATAATCTCCGTAGAGAAGATTTGTTTATTTTTATTTTTAAACATATATGTATGGGTATCTGTCTCAAATTATAATGCAGCATATAATTATAACCTCTTAAAATTATAACCATTCGTGTTGTGTTTTCGGGATTTTTCAGATTTTGGGAAGAAAACTTCCTTTCTCCGAATGGTATTTCCGGCACCACATTTCTTCAGTAAGACGTCACACAGATACACCAAGATAAATTGACACCTAAATATGTGAAATAATGAACTTTTTTTATTTATCTATTTATTGGTGATGGTTAATCTTGCGTGCGATGTATTAATTTACACTGTGTAGCAAAACCAGGTCTCCGCAGACGTCTCCAATTGGAAATAGATTTTTTTTTTCTTCACACATTTAAGGTTCGAATTATAAAATTTTTGTAATATGCCACGATGTTATTAATGATTCCATTTTCTGCATTATTGGTAACGATAAACACTTCATCTTCTTTTCCTCTTTGTTACCCGTAGGCACCTGCAGTTCTATTTAAGATTTTATATAATAACTCAAAATAAAAAATAATTATTGGATGTTCTTTGAGGATTTTTTTTACACGTCACACCTGAGATGTTTAAATTATTGATGAAAATAGAAAAGAAAATTCCACAGCCAGGATTCGAACCAGGAACCTTCTGCTCACCGTACATTCTGTAGAGTGCCTATAATAAGAGTGTGGCCAACGATGGTGTTATTTTCTATTGGCTAAATGCTTCACGTGATTAAAATCGGCCATAACTTATCCAAGTTACAATAGTCAGGAAGCGCAATTGAATACATTTTTCATAATAAAATTTATTTAACTCTTTCAGAACGTTATAATTAGATATAGAAAAATAAACTAAATGCAACCTAAACTCATACTGGGTTAATTTCCAGAATTTACATATTAATTACAAAAAAAATAATAAAATGTACACTATAATTTTGAACAGAGGGAGTATTTTATGGAATTATATATTGATTTATAATAATATAAATTGTTTATTGATAAATATTCTACACTTTGGTTGAAAAATCTAAAATATTTTTAATAAAATAAATTAGAAAATAATTAAAATAATAAGTTGAAGTAAAAATGATAAGGACAGGTTTAATATTTCATATAAGTCAAAAAAACAATAAAACAATTTAACGAAACAACTAATTTTGAATTTTACATAGTCTATGGGGGTTTTAATTTCATATAAAAAATTTTTTTGTAATCTTTTAATTTACCTTTTTCATTGTTTATGTTTGATTAATGTGTACAGAAGTAGCAAACTGTTATTTAAATACATGCATTATATTTTTTTGTCACTAATAGTTAATTTTAAGAGAATTAAACTAAATAAATTTTTCACTATGATTTTTAGCTAAATCAAGATAATAAAATTGACATCCAAAAAATAGATAAAAACAAATAAATATCCACAATTAGGTTTAATAAAATAACTATCAAGGTAATTTATTTCAAATTTTTTTTTAAATAAAATTTTAATATCAAAACTAAGATATATTTACAAAACTTAGATAAATATTTATTTAAAATAATAAATCTACAGAAGCCGCATTAAAGTCTGAAGTGAAGTTCATAGTTGATTACTTATTAAAATTTACCAAAAAACATTAACCTACTTAATCTCTAAGATGATTTGTAATAATCTATATATATAAAGAAGGATGTTTGTGGGTCTGTCTGTGGGTCTGTCTGTGGGTCTGTACGTTTTTTATACAAATCTACAGTTTTATTCCGATCTTGATGAAATTTCGCGTACATGACCTTCAAAGCATGAGGAAGGTCACTGTCTACCTCAGATTTCGGAAAAATAATAATTATCGATAAAAAATCGATATTCATGGTTATGGCAGGGCATATTAATGAGAAATATCTCATGACCAACAATGCAAGGCAAAGTTTGTGCAACAATAGGTATCAACAATGGTATCAACACGCAATGCACCAACACAAGGCAGGGATCAACAATCAATATCTCATGACTAACAATGAAAGGAAAAGTTTGTGCAAGTGTAATTATCCCGGGCAACGCCGGGTACCTCTTCTAGTTCTACTATAAATTTGCACATAAAATAATGGTCTTTCAAGTCTAAACCTTTACATCATGATGCTCCTTATATTAAATATTTATTTTTTAACTTCAAAACCAATATATTACTAATTATGAATTTTTTAAAACTTCATGGTCATTATAAACTATTATAAATTAACCTAAAGTTTTTTTATTTATTCAATAAAAATTATAAAATACTCATTTACTTAAAAGTATTACAATGTTATAATACAATCATACTGTTATATTAAAAATATATGCTTAAACATACATTTTTTTCTTCTTGTTATTCTTCTTACTATTTTTATTATTCATTTCTATATTAATAGTAAATATGTGATTATTTTAATATTTTTTTGAGGTTAATTTATTGTTTTGATTTACAATGTGATTTTATTACATTGTAAGAAGAAAGAAATGAATTTTTACTTTTTTTGTGAAATAATTAAAAATTATATAAGTTATAAATTTCTTTAAATTGTAATATTTAATAACATATTCCCGGTCTGAAAATATGGTATACATTTATCATACAAAAAAAATAATATTGAAATGTACACCTTAATTTCGGACAGAGGAATTATATATTGATTTATAATAATATAAATTGTTTATTGATAAATATTCTATACTTTGGTTGAATAATCTAAAAATATTTTTAGTAAAAAATAATTAGAAAATAATTTAAATAATAAGTTGAAGTAAAAATGATTGCATTAAAAAAAGAAAGAAAATATTCTACACTTCAACAATAATATTTGAAAATTAAATATCCAGTATAAGGACAGGTTTAATATTTCATATAATCCTTCAATTAGTTCAACAAAACAATAAAAAACTTAACGAAAAAACTAATTTTGAATTTTACATACTCTATGGGGTTTTTTAATTTCATGCCATATATCATATAAAAATAAATTTGAAATGTTTTATTTTTCCTTTTTTTTTTGTTTATGTTTGATTAATGTCTAGAGAATTAGCAAAATGTTATTTAAATGTTATATTTCTTTGTCATTAATTAGTTTCTACGAAATTAGGTCTCTATATTGTAATTTATTCCTATATAATCTTCGTTTTGCCATACAAGCTTAATCCAAGTTGGATAAAAAATGGCGGCGAGAGCCCGTTGGCCACACTCTTATTATAGGCACTCTACATTCTGCAACCAAATGCGCCACTGCGGACATGGAAGCATTAACGCTATCGAAATGCCCCTAGGGACGAGAAAGATATGAACACGAACAACCACATTCAGGACATGACTCCACGCTCTGTGACTGAATACAAACAACTCTATTGAAACGGTTACATGTCTTTGAGACTGTAAACAGAGTTGCCCAACTCTCTCAATCCATCTATGAACTATTTTTTAATATAGACAGGAATACTATAATACTCGTAGCCTTTCTTTGATATTCTAAAAAGTTAGGGATGCAATGTCGAATTTTCCTGGCCGAACTCAGCTGTACACAAAACTCCAGTACGAGCATTTTAAAGAATTCTTTCGTTCTTCCACAGCTAATATTTACTGTATTAATGCTACTAAGGATTTTTTTGTGTGTTAATACTTAGATTCAAAATCCGATATTGCAAAATTTCATCAAACATACAGTCCGAGCAACGCCAAGCATATCAGCTAGTCTATATCTACTAATATAATTTCCTATGTCAGTTTGTTTGCGTGTATGACTGTAACGCTCCAATGCAATGCACGTGTAACAAAGAAGGGTAATACTGCGAGCTAATTTCTATAGGAGAAATATACAGTCTTTAAATATTTTTTCTCTTGCAAGGTAAATTAAATTAATTTCAATTATGGTTATTGATTCTTCTCCTGTTCATAGAACCACCAATGTTAAGGATCTGAGATTTTATGGTTTTTTTATATGGTTTATCAGCACAAATGCATGGGAGTAGCCAAGAGGGGAAGGGGGGGGCAGCCAAATCAAATTTGTATGGAAAAAATAAAAAATTGTCAAATGATCTGATTTTTTCAGGGTGGATCGGATCCCGATGACAATACAATATGTAATAGTTTTTACTGAGATTTGTACACATATTAAAGAAATACAAACTATTAAAAGTTTGGTAAAGGCTTTTTGCAGTTATGATAAATTCAAGATCTGCTGAATTTAACTCAAATTTCTCAATTGAAAAATGTAATAAAAAATTTTAAGATGTAAATGAAAATTTATATAATGCATTAAGCCAAAAAAAAAAAAAAAAAGATTATCCGTCAGAGAAAATGTTTGTGGGTTTGTGTGTTTGTTTCTTATACAAATCTACAGTTTTATTGCGATCTTGATGAAATTTTGCACACTTGATCTTCAAAGCAATTGAAAGGTCACTGTCTACCTGAGACTTTGAAAAAATAATAATTATCGATAATAAATCGGTATTCATGATGATGGCAAGGCATATTAATAAGTGGTATCTCATGACCAATAATGCAAGGCAAAGTTTGTTGCTACTTTAGGTATCAGCAATGATATCAACACGCAATTCACCAACATTATGCAAGGACCAACAATATATCTCTCATGACCAACAATACAAAGCAAAGTTTGTACTTTATAAATAAGGTTCAATTTGTAACAATGGATAAAATTTCTGTTGTTCGGGCTTTTCGTAGAATTGATAGTTCTTAGAACTTAACATGTTATTGAAAATCTTTAAAAATGAGCACTAACTGGAGATAACGGAGAGTTAGCAGACTATTGAGAAAGAGTGAAAAGGCGACAGAGGATGCTGTCTATTTGCTCCGTGCTGCATTGGTTTCGCCAGCATACTACTGCAAATGAGCAAATGATGAGCGTGTCGACAGAAGAAACTGCGACTGCTAGATCACACAAAGTGATGAATGCCCAAGCTTTGCTTCAAGACATCGAGAGCAGAGTGCGATTGCAACAACAGATTACCAAGTAGTGAATAACCTCACTCAGATTGTTGGGATTGGAAAGCACACAGACACAAGCGATTATGTTCTTCCACTGCCACCCAAGAAGAGAGTTGTTTCGTCGAAGTTATTGTTGCCTTATATTTACACATTAACCCCAGGGACATATTGTTGCCATGAAAACAGTATGTGGTGATAATGCAACAATATTTTCAGGACGATGCAATGATAGAATATTCTGTTGACTTGGCAATAGACATTCATTTCCAAGAAAGGAAATGAGTATAATAGCACGATATACGAGGAAGCAAAGAGATATACGTGTCAACCTTGAGTTCCCTAATAAATGTTTAGACGATTTGTGTGTTTGCGGCCCTCGAACAGTGTAGAACTTTAAGATACGATGAAGATCTTCCAGTGGGTAGAGGGATGTCTCTGCTACGATATTACAGACAACGAAGCATACATCAACTCGACTCTTCAAATCAACAAGCTCACTGTATTGTGCTGTTTAATAATCGTTCGAAAGATACATGTTAGTTCATATCTAACGAAATGCCACCGAAGAAAAGAACGAGTATTGGTCAGAGACAAAAAGTTATTCGGGTGTCGGAAAAAGCTGAACAACGGGAAAATCTACAGCAGGAAATTATACAATTACTGAAAACCAGTTTTGAGTTCTTATTTGACTTCTTGAGATTGTTCTGTTTACGTACAACTGTATTTATCCCGGGCAGCGCCGAGTGCCTCTGTTAGGACCAGCAAGATATATCTCATGACCAGTCACGCAAGGCAAAGTGTACAATATAAGTAGGTTTAAGAATGAAGATTCCATCCCACCTCTGAGAATTAGAAAACAAATCAGTAACTGGAGATAATGGAGAGGAAGAGGAGAAAGTCTGGAAAGGCGACAGAGGAATCAGTCTCTTTGCTCCGGCCACAGTTGACGACATAACCGATAACAAAGTATTCATAAACTCAACTCTTCGAACCAATAATCATACTATATTATGCTCTATAATAGTCGTTCATAGAATACTTGTTAATTCATATCTATCGAAATGCAACTGAAGAAATGAATGGTCAGAGAAGACAAAAAAGATCCAGGCTTCGGAAATATCTGAACAACGGGAGCTTCGTCTACGGCAGGAGATTGTAGAATTACTGTAAAACAATTTGAGTTATTATTTAACTTCTTCAGGTTGTTTTGTTTACTTATAACTGTAATTATCCCGGCCAACGCTGGGTGCCTCTGCTAGTCATATATATAAAGTGGATTTGTTTGTTTCTTATACAAATCTGCAGTTTTATTCCGATCTTGATGAAATTTTGCACACTTGATCTTCAAAGCAAGAGGAAGGCCATTTTACCTCAGATTTCGAAAAAATAATAATTATCAATAATAAATCGATATTCATAACGATGGCAGGGCATATTAATAAAAGGTATCTCATGACCAACAATGTAAGGAAAAGTTTGTGCTTTATAAATAAGATTCATTTTGTAACAATGCTTAGAGTTCCTGTTGTTCGGGCTTTCCTTAGAATTGATAGTTCTTAGAACTTAACATTTTCTTGAAAATCTTTAGAAATTAGCTGTAACTAGAGATAATGGAGACTTAGCAGAATATTGAGAAACTGAACAACTGGCGAGTGATAAAGTAGTCATCAAAGTTCCCAGGCGGCAAGTATGTCAACAGAAGAAACTGCGACTGCTAAACTAAACAAAGTTTTGCTTCAAGACATCGAGAGCAAAGTGCGAATTGCAACAACAGATTACCAAGTAGTAAATAACCTCATTCAGATTGTTGGGATTGCAGAACACACAGAGCATAAACGAACATGTACATCCACTGCCACCCATGAAGAAATTTGTATCGTCGAAGTTCACCACCGCAGGGCGAGTATACATCTAAAGTAAGATTATTACAAATAAGAAATAGACTCTTTAACTATAACTGAAATAATGGAAAAATACAACCTGTATGTGCATTTCAAAAGCAAAGTTTTCATCATTCGACAGGAAAGCAGGGAGGACACGAAGCAAAGTGTACTGAAGTCCTCAAGATAAGGAACAGCTTTTGCTTTTATAGCGAAAGAAAAAATGAACAAAAGCCAGTAAGGGAAATTAGTAACCTGGGACTCGTGTTTTATTTTTGGTCAGTTCCGCCCACCAGCGAATTAAGGGTTAATCGCCTATAGGGCCTAAATCTGAATTGAGTGAAGTTTTACTATTGGTCCTTTGAATAGCCATGCTTTCGAAAGCGTCAAGCAGGTATTTTTTATTAATGGAATGAGAAAGTCTTTTTTTTCTTATTTGTCATTATTATTATCAACATACATTTTGTTGCTTTGGTTTTATTTCAATTTTGTTACAATATTTTATACTAATAATTTGTTATTACTACTATTTATTGTTTCATTTTGCATTTTGCCAAATCATTTTTTCATAAAGTAAGATTACGTGATTAAGAAATTATTTCGGCTAGCTGTCCCATACTTGGAGAGGTCCATCCATTGGGAGCATTTAAAAAATAAAATTTCGACTTTTCATTATGAATTTTTACTATATTAATTCTAAGCGTTTTCATATGTTCATTTTTACTGTAAATTCACATTCAAATATTGCAAAATTTAATCAAACAAAGAGTACGAGCAACGCCGGAGATCACCTAGCTAATTTGGTAGAACAGCAGATCCAAACATTTCCTAAAAAAATCCCTGATACATTTTGACTTTAATTTGTATGAATGTGAATGTTTTGGAAACCGAGATGGTTGAATGTTCAATGCGATGGTCGAATGTTCAATGCGATGATTGAATGTTCGTTTCGAAGAATTATTAACAATGAGCATAAAGTGATGATGCAATGACAGGACATAGATAAGGCAGTGTCTATGGAGGAGCCTAAAGAGTTACACGTGTCTCCCTTGAGCTCCCTATAACAAAAGTCCAGACAACTGGCGAAAGGAAAGAGAAAGAACGAGTGCTGATCAGAGAAACTCTGCAGACAAAAAGCTATCCGGGCGTTGGAGACATCTGAACAACGGGATCTTCTTCTAGAGCAGGAGGGTATAAGAGCTTCTACGTCCAGAGCAAGGGAAACTTCGAAGGAAAGATTGGTCTAAAGTATCCAGTGATGTTTCCAAGTGGTAAAGATGAATATCATTTTAATCAGAGGTAGGACAGCAAGAGGTTAAATAAAGTCCCGGGCGACGCCGGGTTAAATTGAGCACTAACTGAAGATAATGGAGAGTTAGCAAACTATTGAGAAAGAGTGGAAAGGCGACAGAGGAAGCAGTCCCTTCATTCGGTGCTGTATTGGTTTCGCCAGCACACGGCTACTACAGAGCGTGTGAGCGTGTGAAATGGTGAGCGTGTCAACAGAAGAAACGACAAAAGCTAGACATACAGTGGCCACGTTTTGCTTCAAGACATCGAGAGCAGAGTGCAATTGCATGAATAACCCCCACTCAGATTGTTGGAAATACAGAGTCCACAGAACAAACCATCATGTACACCATATTGCCATTAATAACCGGACACTTTCGATTTTAGACGTTTTGTCGAATATCTAGAAATATACTTGACGAATTATCCTGAAATTTCAGGGGTGTAAAAAGGATGTTACACCTCATATATTTCAGCGAAGGTTTTCTCCCGAAGGCAAATAGGGGACCAGCAAAGAAGCGAACCAAAAAAAATAATGTTTGGAATCACCCTGTAAAAAATAATGCTTGAAATGCATTGTAGCTGTAGCATATGCTTAAGAGGCTTGTTTTAATTTTCTGTGTTCATTTGTATGAGAATAGCACGTAAATTCATGGAGATATAAAGGTTTCTTTAAAAAGGTCGAAATGTTTTCGTAAGTTTTTTGTTTATAACACGCAATATTTTCAACCCAATGCAATGCCATTTACAGAAAACTTGACAAACTACAGTACAGACAACACCCTGCAATCAGAATAGAAAAATATTAAATATTTGATGAAGTATGAGCATTTTTACTAAATAATGTTTTGCTGCGCACGCGCATGAGTTACCAAAGTATCTTTTGCATAATGTATTAGCCAAATGTATAGAACTACTCTTATTAAAAGCCCAAGCAAATATCGTGAAAATTGAGAAAGATACCGCCGATAGAATGAGTTGAATTTCAGTTGCTCTCAAAAATAAACAAAACGATAAGGGGCTTTCTCCAAACTTTTATTTTTGGATCGGACACCAGTATCAATTTCTTCTTCTTACACGTACACGTGTCTTCCTTGAGGTCCCTAAAAAATGTTCAGGCGACTTGTGTGTTTGGAGACCTTGAACAGTGTAGAACTTTCTAGACACGACAACAGCTTTCCCTTTCTCTTCCAGTGGGTTGTATATAAAAAGATGCTATTGGTCTCGTATACATCAACTAGACTCTTCAAACCAACAAACACGTTATATTGTGCTCTTTAATAATCGTTCGAAGGGTATACAGGGTGTTTCTAAATTTTCTCCCTTATTATACATGCTTAAAAATATTACAGATTTTAACGTGATTTTTTTTATTCACAAAGAAAAACTCAAAAAGTTTCTTAGCATGCCTTAATAAATTTCAATGTATTTATTTTGTAATGTAATAGAAGGACGTCAAAGCGAAATTCGATTTCCTCTCATGTAGGGGCTAGCATTTTGGTGCGGTTTAATGCATGATCGAGTAATCGGATCTTTCTTTTTCGCTGAAGACACCATTACCGCTGCAACCTACCTAGATATGCTGGAGAACTACCTGATTCCACAGGTAGAAGAACTGCAGCCCAACATAGTCTAACAAGATGGAGCACCTCCTCACTGGGGCTTGAAAGTTAGGCAGTGCCTTGATACGAACTTTCCAGGGGCGAGTTTTTGGACTTGAGATCGCGGTTTAGTAAGCATCGCTCATACGTCAAAATTGCGTAATATCAAAGCTTTCCAATGGCAATTGCTCTGATCTTACGCAATTTTGACGTATGAGCGATGCTTACTAAACCGCAATCTCAAGTCCAAAAACTCGACCCAGGACGATGGATTGGAAGGGATGGGACAATCCCTTGGCCCCCCCTCGCTCACCTGATGCGAACCCTCTGGATTTTTTCTTCTGCGGATATGTGAAAGACAGAGTGTATAAGACCACCGTTGATGACATTGAAACTCTCAAGAACAGAATAATTGAAACAATCGCTGAAATCACTCCCGAAATGCTAGCCCGAACATGGGAGGAAATCAGAGTTTCGCTTTGACGTCCTTCACGCCATAAATAGGGGGGCACATTGAAATTTATTAAGGCATGCTAAGACACTTTTTGAGTTTTTCTTTGTGAATAAAAAAAAATTACGTTAAAATCTGTAATAATTTTTAAGTAATAAACATGTATACTACGGGAGATAATTTAGAAACACCCTATATGTTAATTCATATTAGAAATGCCACTGAAATAAAAAAACGAGTATTGGT
The DNA here is from genome assembly GCA_023313115.1 of Rhysida immarginata. Taxonomy (NCBI): domain Eukaryota; kingdom Metazoa; phylum Arthropoda; class Chilopoda; order Scolopendromorpha; family Scolopendridae; genus Rhysida; species Rhysida immarginata. Next base: position 4,862,886 of record JAHWFO010034640.1, on the reverse strand, counting down.
CAGAGAAGGCAAAAAGTTATCCGTGTGTCGGAATGCCGCTAAGGTGAGCAAGCATCCAATACGAATGCAACAAGTACATTCACCGGTGATCCACCTCCGGCGTGTGTATGTATTTTCATTTAATAATTTCATCGATCAGTTCAAAATTTTTATAAGTTGCTCGAGAACTAAAGATCTCTTTAATTGATTTTTAAATCGATTAATTAGCAGTGAATTGAAAATTTGTCATTTTGTCTAAAGAAGAATGACAAAAACCCGTACGTCAGCACGTCACTAAATGTAGTTGAAACGTTTGGAGAAGGCCTCTGCAATCTTGGAGTTATAAGGATTAACAAAAGTTTGTTCGATAAATGCAGTACTCAATATTTAATTGAATATATTTTGAAGAAGGATTTTTGCATTGCAACGATAATTTTCTTTTCTGAAAATTTACGAATTTGCTTGTAGACGGTTGCTGCTGCCTGATGCGTCTTTTTCCCTCTTAATGAAGATATATATACAGTCAGTCTTGTTTAATTTTACGGGTGTCCTGGCTTTCTGCGCGCATCTAGCATGATCTCTGTTTGCAATTTGTCACCCCTCTTTTGAGCGATAAGGAATCTGTTTGCTCTTTAACCACTCCGTTCCAAAGAGACGTTTTCAACATTTGGCTAGTTCTCTCTCTTTCTCTCTCGAGTTGTTCGGCTCACACTGGTTTTATTCACTGTTTCTCTTGTTAGTGCGGTGATTGAGAAAAGCGACCCTTCTCTCTTCGCTTTTTAATGAACAGAGATTGTATGAAAGAGGTTGGAGGGGAAGGAGGTGGTTTTGGTTTGGAGACGAAGAAGAAAAGGAGGCTTCAGTCTCTTCGTCTACGGGCGGCGTTTATTATTGTCACCCGCGAAAACAAGGCCTCCCTTTATGTGCCCTTCAGACTCGGAGCAAAGGGAGGGCATATTTAGCGCTCCGTTTGATGTTTTTGGGTTTTGGAAAACAAGTAGTCGCAGTCAGTGTCCAATTTGTACGAGTCGAGTCGATTTCAAAAGCGACCATTGTGGCTATGCGCGCCTTTTCACTGCTTTGCCCTTTGGCGTCGTCGGTCTTTCGCGGCAATTACGCAATGCTCTCTCTCTCTTGCTCTTGCTTTTATGTAATGGGTGATGGTAGATTGATGGTATATTTTTATGTAATATCTAAAATCCTTATAAGGTTCCAACGCGATAGCTACCTTTAGTTAGTCTGATGTTACCAAAATAGATTTGTTACTCCCTGCTTCCCACCCCCTTCATGTTGATGCTTTCTTCCGATGAATAATTTCAGTTTAATGAAGTGGATTCTGGGTCTCTTTCTAATGTTGAATAATTGCATTTTTTTTCCTTTTACATCCTTCCCGCCCTGTCTCGTTCCTTTAGACTGTATGTCGAGAGAACGATAAAAATCATCCTTTGAAGGGAGGAGGCCTGGGCATTTTATTGAACCAGAGAGGTGTTGATGGGGTTGTTAATTCTGCAGATGATTATAGGGAAATATTTTAGCCCCACCCATGTGACGAGTTTATGATTTCCAGAAACTCTTGGCTCGTTTTGCTCCTCACCCTGATTTCGTGCTTGTTTTACAGCGCGGTGTAAATTATCTTTTGGCACGGCCGCCTTCCAAACACCCGAAAACCAAATTGTGGGGGATGGTGCTCATGTTTGTTTGTTTTTTCTGTTTCTTTTTTTTATTTAATTACACTTAATTTTTTATTTACGAGAAATGTTCTGGAAATAAAAGGTCATGCGGAATGACCTGGTCCCCTCAGTCCAACTAAATCTGAGGTACTCGCAACCTGTCAATTTATTGTCAACATTGCGGTTTGTAATGAGTATCTAGCTCCTCACCTCTACCAAAATATCTCGCTAGATACTCCTGGTCCCTGATTCGAATCCAGGAGGCGTAATTTTTCCTTTCATTTTTCATTTTAATTTAATTCCTAAAGTTGAAGCATAGCTTCGGAGCTTTATTGTGAATTTACGGCAAAGGTTGTTTCGCTTTACGGCAAATCTTCAAGAAATCCTGAGAGTATGCAAAAGATGTGTATGCTTGCTTTGTGAACTTCGAAAAAGCATATGACAGAGTTCATCGGGAAAAGGTGTGGAGAGTGTTGCAATAGTACGGAGTGGATGGCCAATTACTAGTTGCTGTCATGTCTCTGTACATAATCGCTAAGATGTGTGTCTGGAGAAATGGCATTAAGTAAAGACTATTCTCTGTGGATGTTGGACTCCACCAAGGGTGGGTATCCCCTCTCCTGTTCACTATCTTTATGGACTGGATAGACAGAGGCAGCCGACGGGATGAGCGTATTGGTATGGGTGACCGCTTGTTGAAGAGGTTGCTCCTTGAGTCTTTATTGGATTGACCTATAACACGCATTAGATCGGTTTGCAGCCATGTATGAAGAGGCTGGCTAAGACTGAAGTTCTGGCCCTTTCAAGACATCCAGTTCAGTGCGTTGCGTATATTAAGTGAGCCCTATTCAGTCAAGTGAAGAAGTTCCAGTACTTCGGAGCTCCATTTATGAGTGTTGAGTAGCAGGACAGAGAATTGAATGCTCGGATCGGTGCAGGAAATTGTGTCAAACGCGAACTGTGGCAATATGTGGAAACGAAAACGTGAGCTAGGAAACAAAGCCAAGCTCTCCGTTTTCAAATCTATCTTTGTCCCCAATCTCACCAGTGGTCATGAGTCTTGGGTAGTGACCAACAGAGTGCGATCTCGGGTGCAAACGGCCGAAATGAGATTCCTCAGAGGTAAGGCGGTTGTTATCCTGCTAGATAGAGTGCACAGCAGCACAATATGGGTTTCTTTAGGTCTTGAGGCGCTACTTCTCTGCGTTGAGGGGTCTCAATTGCATTGGTATGGCCTCGTGATTCAGATACCGCAAACTGGTCTTCCTAGGCAATTGATATTTTCTAAGCCGGTGAGTAGGAGACTAAGAGGTCGGTGTAGAACCAGGCAGCTACACGGAAAAGGTAGAATTCTACTTCTTCCCTGGCGGCTAGATCACATAGAGCCGCTTGGATATTACTATTGAGGACATACGCTTAATGGCGAAAGATCGCGAGAGCTGGGGATCCTCCATAAGGCTGCTACCTCCGTGACTATAACGGATAAGCGGGTTTGAAAAGTAACTAAGTAAGTAAATAAGGATTCGCCCCATTATTTGGGATTCTCCTTGCAACAGCAGAGCACACACCTGAACATGTACAGGCGGTGACAACATAGTTTTGGAAGACAGGCAAGTAACTGTGGGAAAAAAATGTCACTCCTATTGGGAACTGGGAAGCAAGTGTATGCAGTGAAAAAGATTTAAGCAGGTAAGTTCCGAGGATATTGACAAAGAAATTCTAAATTTTGGATGTAACCATTTTTGTGGTACGGGTGAATTCTGATTGCCAAAATATAGGGCGAATGTACGAGGGGAGATCAAAAAGTAAGTTGCACTTCCACGGTATGGCCATTTATTACACCACCTATACAAAAGCAACACGGCTATAGCAGCATACAATGTTCCACATAGGCCCCAAGAGACCCTAAACATTTATCCGAACGATCAACGAACTTTTCGATTCCGGATGCATAGAAATCTCCTCCAGCGTTTTGTAACCACACGGTGACAGCCGCTTTCACCTCCTCATCGTTTCGAAATCGTTGTCCACCGAGTTCCGTTTTGAGCTTACCGAAAAGATGAAATTCGCATGGTGCTAAGTCGGGACTGTATGGAGGATGTTGCCAAACCTCCCACTTAAATCGCTGCAGCAGTTCGCACGTTTGTCGGGCCTTGTGAGGTGTTGCGTTATCGTGCAACAAAATCACACCCGGCGCTCAATTTCCCATATACAGCAGTGATTTCACGATGAATGTCCGTGCAATTTACCCGTTTGGCCCATAGAAATCGGATTGCTGCTCGCACCTCAAGTTTGGAGTGGACATCCAGTTGACGCGCCATTGCTTTTAGCCCGCTAGTCACACAAAACACCACGGGAAACAACAGCAACCGTCCTATCCGACGTCTGCGCAGTTAAATGTCCCTTTCTCCGCTTTGCCCAAGATTGCGACACACAGCGCGCTCCTGCGGCGAGTTAGTGCAACTTACTTTTTGATCTCCCCTCGTACCAGTGTTGATAGTGTACCAATATTTGATACTGTACGATTTAATGGCTTTAAGTAAGGTAACACGGCAAGAAAAGGGACTGGTGCTGACACCTGGTATTAAACAATGTATTAAACTTCCCAGAACAGCAAAATATAGGAACCTTGCTCCCTATCATGGCCACAACCATGTGCTGATTGTTCAATGGCTTGCTGAGTTAAAAAGTCTTCTAACAAACCACTAAGTGAGTGTTTGATTACTTGAATTTATTTCAAGGATGGTATGTAATAGTTGTTAATAATTTTACATGGAGTGTTTTGTGTGATTAATGGACAATATTTCTAGTAGTAACAGAAGTACACTAACTGTCGACTTCTGGTGAACCATGCATTAGTTTGAAAAAAAAATTAATAACTTAATAGCTTTATAATTATAATTAAATTTACAGTTTCAACTAGAAAAGTTTCAAAATACAATTCACTGTAAAGTCTTAAACTGTCAGTTATCGCTACAGCTACCCTAACTGCATATGGCGTTTTCCCACTTTTGGGGTCAAAAATCGGGGATCGTCTTATGCACGAGTATATACGATACGTGCAATTTTTCGAGATTCCTGGGAAATATGACCAGGGCTATAGGATGTCCCTCAAAGTCCATATCTTTGATGCTTAACTTTGATAAATTCAAGGAGAACACATGGGAGACATGAACTCTAAACTTATTAGACCTGAACCCATTGAACATTTTTGGTAAATTATGGAACGACACGTTACTGGTTCAGTTAGCCCACTTACATTTTTTGCTAAAAAGCTGGTTGCTAAAGGCGTAGAATAATAAGTCGCAAGATATTATTTGCCATTTTTACATCATTTGATTAAAAAAGTTTAGCTCACCTGTACTTTTGCACCGCATGTATGATTTCACGAAAATTAATATATCAACTTGTGTATTAACTTTAAAATTAAATAAATAAATAAATAAATAAATAAACTATATTTTTATTATGGTCTGTACTCCCCGAGGAAGACTTTCTATCAGATTTTCAGGGATTCTCTTCCATTCTTCCCGAAGAGATTTGATGAGTTCAGTCACAGATGTTGCCTAGCTCGTAGTTGTAGCCTCCAATTCATCCCACACAGATGTTCAACAGATAATGAAAATATTTAAATATATATTCATGCTATTTATTCTCTAAACCATAATAATCAATACTGTTTTTTAATTAATAAATAGACCAGAAAACAATTTAAACACTGTTCACTTGTTGTTTCTTCTACCATTATGATTTGGTACAATTCTGCATTACACAACAATATTGGCAGTGCCGAATTGTACAAAATCCCAAGTTGCAGAGGTCATACTTCCTGCTAGTGGAACAAGTTGGCCTAATCCAACCATGAAGATTAGCTCCATATCATGACTAGATTTCGGATTTTAGGTGGAAAACATTACTTATAAAAGGTGTGTGGAAAAGTGGAAAATGTTCTCAAAAAAGGTGAAAAGAAGGTGGAAATATTTTCACAATGCCGAAAGATTGAAATTATAGAATCGTTATTAAATAACATACATCAGGTACACTAAATGGTAGGTGCACCTAAAAACCGAGCCCTAATCATGACACAGTGGGCACTCAGCCATGAAGCGTCCTCCGGGCATCCACCTGATCCAATCTCCACCACCTGATTGCCAGAGTATCTACCGATATTAGTCATTGTAAGAGGTGTTTTCATTGTTCAGTGGCCCAGCTTCTATGAACTGTACGCAATTTTAAGCACCGCTTCGCGCTGAATCTGCTTATGTGGGGCTTATGAGCAGCAGCATGGTCAAGAAAACCGGTTGCACAGTTCCTGGCGAATGGTGATTGTACTGGCGGCATTGATATGGCATTTCGAAATACTATTGCTGCAATCGTCCCTACACGTGCTTTCCTTTGATGATCTCTGTCAATTTCTTTAGCTAGCAATTTGGCGGTTTCACTGACGTTGCTTCTTTAGATATCCACTAGACAGTGACGTCACTTACAGTTGAACGGGATATTTTTGCAGAATGACATAAATCTTGGCGCACAGAATTTTTGCTCATTTTTACAGGTGGTGTCACGTTAGAATAATGAGCTCGGTTAAGCGACTCGTACTGCACCAATATGAATCACAAATGAGCCCAGTAATTCATATTCCTATTTATATTACCTTAGATATCATAGATGTTTATATTATAATGCGATCAAGCATTCTGGAAATGTTTGATCGTATGCGAGAATGTAGATCTATGTTGACGTTGAGTTTTGCTTTTGCCTTTTATGCATCCAAGCAGAGAGCGTTTATTTGAACATTAAATGGTTCGCCTTAATATTTGTTTTGCAGCGAAATTATTCTTTTGTGTTTACTGAGCAACACTTTATCAGGAGCAAAAACTTCTGCTTTTATTATTTGTTTGCCCAAATTGAGAGGAGGAGAGAAAACTACTTGAGAAAATGGTGATTGTTTTTTTAGACTTTTTTTTTTTTTCTCTTCGAGCAAAGGGGAGAAATATGAAAAACTGCGCCAACCAAGTTCGGTGGCCCGTTTTTTTTTCTTTTCCCATCCTCCTCCAAATGAATTAAGGAAATATAAAAAAGAGAGAGAAAGAAAGAGAAAAGGAAGCCGCTGTTCTCCGACGCCGTATATTATGACAGACGAACGATCCGAGATAGCAATCTTTATTCTCTAGTTCTTCATCTTCTTGTTCTTCCTCTTCTTTCCTTACCCCCTCCTTTCTCCACCCCCTTCCTTTTTCTTTTGATTTTTTCCGATTCTCGAATTTTTATTTACGCAAAAACGTTCTTGTGTCTTTTCCGTAGTCTTTCACTTGGATGGCACCGTCGTCGTTAGGTTTGATCGACTCTTTGACTAACGCGCTTCTCTTCCACACTCAAAGAAGGGGGAGAAAAGTACAGTTAACAAATGTTTCCAAATATACTAGGGTCAAGTGATAACTCCTGTTGGGTTGCGTAGATTAGATCCTTCTGCAATGGCTTACAGAGTAGACGCAGTTATCACGAACGATTTTGATCTTGCAAGATTCTTCAATACAAAACAAAAAGGATTTTTTTTATGCCAATAAGAGAATACAGCGAGTAGTGTAATGTGAGCTTGGGAAATTCTAAAAAATATCGTCAGATTAAGCCACCAGACAGAACTATTTAACAAGCACTCGTAACTACATCATGCGTGACAGTTGCACGCGTTTTAAAGCGTCCTTTCCAACATAGGTTTCTGTTATTTCCTGAAAGTCGCCCAAATGGGTGGATTTACACTTTCGTGCACACTTTATTCGAAACTTTTATGATTTTCACCGAAAGTCACCCACATAGGTGGATTTACACTTTCGTGCACACTTTTGGCAAACGTTCATGATTTTCACTGGAAAATGCAAGAAGCGAGATCTTGTCGTAATTAAAGGTGCCGTCAGTAATGTTATTCACAGTAACGAAAGCTTCAGGGTGGTAGTGGAAAAACAAACTAGAAACAGAACCCGGCCTACCCTTAGAAATGTGGATAGCCAATGTGAGATGAGTTCGAGCTGCGACGTCCTTAGAAAACCCGTCTACTCAGCGTCACATGGCCAAGAAGCGAAAATGTCTCGAAGAAGTCTTGGACGCATCATCCGAGAAAACCTGAAATTACAGTGTCGGCATAAGACTCTTGGTGATTGTCTGACAGAACGGCACATCTACGAACGCTTCACAGACTCCAGAAAACTTTACGAACGCCTGGTCACCCTAGATAAAGGCTGAGTTTACCTCGATGACACCTCGAGCTATTCATTTTCGCCACAAAGATGGCAAAGAACGGGCTACTTTCATAACCAACGCAAGATGTGTTTCAAAGGCTTTATTGATTGTAATTGCATATTGTGCTCGTGGTAAGCTCAAGTTTCACAGGTGGTTACTAACATTAAAGTTAAGAAATTCAAGTTACCATCAAGAAATTTCCCGACTCTGTGGTACAGGCGCACATCGAGTACATCCACATGGATAAGACCTACTATGCAGGGGAAAAAAACAGGAACCGGAATCAAGGTGATCCTGTTTTCATCCATCTTGGTTAAGTTCGCTAGACGCTTCACCCTTTAAAAGAGAGCTTGGAAATGTCGACCTGCACCAATAAGAGGCCTATGGAAAGTGCGCTAAGAGATGTGGAACAATATCATCCTTGCAATGCTTTGCCGAAGTTTGTTGTTACAAAGGAACTGAGGTGTCCAGTCATTGTCCATAACAGGGGACGTCACATTGACTACATGGTGGATGAACGGATATCTCGAAGAGAAGCTGGTCAAAATCGTTCAATTTTCACTGCCTCAATATTCTGTATATGTTTAAAAAAAAAGCTTCAGAAGCAACAAAGAGGGATCGATACAGCTAGTGCAAGCCGTAATTTGATGAAATTTAATAGAATTATGGAGTGAATCTCCCTGATATAGTGATACCCGTTTATACGGGGGTTGTTTTTGAGATAATCCATGCGATAGTTTACCACCTCTTTAAGTGCAATTCGTTTACACTTGTGGTAGTTGGTATTGTACTAGCTGCTTTTCATCGTTTTTCTACAGCTATAAATTCCACTGAATGTACTCCCCTGCCAAATGTATCTGGCTTACTTTATTGTGGTTTCAACTCCCATGATGCACTTCACTTTTGGCGTACAAGAAAAGTAATAGCAGCTAATTGAGTTGTCCGACTTTCAGAGAGGAGTTACCATAGAGTGCATTAGTGAAAAGTCATTTGGGGAAATCAGTGTTTTCACCGGTCATATTCTGTACAGTGTGCATGGTGTTGTACAGAAATGCTAGCAGAAAGACGCAATACTACAGCAAAACGTTCCAGGCGACACAGTATCATGTCGAAGAGAGATCAGCGTGTCCTTTCGCGGGTAGTGCTGAAGAATCATAAAGCACTTATCTGGACATAACTGCTGCTTTTGCAGCAGATCCAGACGCTTTTCTCTTCGACTATATCTCATTGCCCATCAGTTCTCATAGTGCAACGTGTTCTTCAGATAATGAACTTTTTCGGAAGGACCAGAAAGAAGAAGTTTTTGTCTCAAAGGGGAATGCTATGTCACTATGCTATAATTCAGTGTTTCCCAAACTGTGTGCCGCGAGAGATTTGCTTGTGTGACGCGAGATTTTTCGAAAAGATTAAAAATTGCTTCAATAAATTAAAGAAGTGTTAAAGCGTTTCGTCCAGTTCAAATGTCTTCGAATGTCGTCAAAATTACGTAGTGATCATCGCATTCTTCGTAACGACGACTCATGTGTGTAGAAAGTTATAATTAGTTAGACTAATTCACTGTGCGAATGTTAAGCATGAACCAATCGTATAAACGTATGATTTCATTCTTGGAGGTTGGAAAAATTTTTAGATCTCTTAAAAAAAGTTTGGAAAACACTGCTATAGTTCCATTGGACTAGTGATGATTGGACAAAAGTTATGTGGAGTGAAAACCGCTTCACTCCAACAATCTGACGATCTTGTGTGGGCCTCAAGACGACCAAAACAGAAATATGATCGAGCATGCCTGGTACCCACAGTGAAGGACTCAAGTAGTGGTCATTGTCTGGAATACGTACCGTACAGCGGGCGTGGGACCCGTAACTGGTATTGATATGCGACTTACTCCCCCAAAGACCAACAGATGTTGAAAAATGACTTATGGAGCGATGGCAGAAATTTTTGGCAATGCACCGAAATACTTCTTCCAGCAAGACAATGTTCCATGTCATCAAGCTCCAGATTCCGGATTAACCTGATTGTACTGTCAGGTTAACTCAGGTCAGAATGCGTAACTCGGAAACTACTCGTTGGAATACGATCAAGTTTTAACGGTATACACAGTTTTATGTACCCTATTACTCCCCCAAATTTCATTATTCTAGGCGTTCTGGAACCTGAGTTATTAACATGTTGATCTTGGTGGCAGCATTTTTATTTCTGTTCATATCTCAGTTATCGTTCAAATTCGGGCCCATGTTCATATGAACTTTTTTGCTTAGAATCACCCATACTACCTCCCCTAAAAGTTTGTTCCAGGAATTTTGAGACACCCTGTATATTCACATTTAGATACTGAAAAATTCCATCAAAAAAAGAGCCCGAGCAACACAAGGGATATGAGCTAGAAATTTTGCACACTTGATCTTCAAAGCAAGAGGAAGGTCACTGTCTACATGAGATTTCGAAAAAATAACAACCAAATACCTTTTTTAACAACAATTTATCGAAATAATAATTATCGATAATAATCGATATTCAAAATGATAGCACGGCATACTAATAGGAGGTATCTCACCAACAATATATCGCGACCTTAGCTGCCTTACAAAATGGCGGATGAAAGGGGGAACGGCATGCGTTTATCATTGTTAGTATTAGATCTCAACAATGATGTTCCCCATTTCATCCGCCATTTTGTAAGCAGCTAAAGCAACACCACCTAAAGACAAATCTGTTCATTTCATCTGTTTAGGAGGTGTTGGCTAAAGTCGCGAATCTCTTGATCAACAATGCAATGCGAAGTTTTTGCAACAACAGGCCAGTTGTCTTTGTATCAACAGTGGTGCTAGCAACCAAGGAGGTTTAATAACAGGAGATCGTAGCCGACGAAAAAGACAGGCCACGGCGCGGAAAAGTCACCTGATCATCCTAGGCTGAATAACAATGTAATTGTTCAGAGGGGGAAGCAAAATAAATAGAATTTAATGGGTGGTACTTTAAAAAAAAGAACCCCAAAACTTAAGAGTAAACGTGGCTCGTTAAAAGACTTTTATTTTGGTTTAAAAATTGCGATATTTATTTATAAAATACAAAAAATTCTGTACAAAAGAATGTTCTATACAATAGGATTTAATTGAGGAATAGGCATTGCGATCTCAATTACAAAAGAAAATATTTCTCGGAATAAAATAAAGAAATAGTTAAATGTACGTTAAATACAGCAAAACACTGTAACGAGAAATATTAATCGCTACATTGAGCGAATTAACTTTAAATATACAAAAGAATTGAGACAGACCAATTCCTTATAAAGAATAAGGAAAAGAAATTTCAAATTCCCATTTAATGTCTAAAGAAAGACTGCGAAATAATAATTAATTATTAATGGGAAATAAGAATTGAAATGTGCAGCATGGCGTCCCTTATGCGCGTTATTGTTGAAATAGCATTAAAAGAAATTTCCTTATTACCTTATGGGTTAACCCGCAAAACAATGCTGCTCGGTAAAGAATCATGGCTGCCGCGAGAAAGTGAGAAATTCAATAACAAACTAAACATCGAACGGCAGGGTAGAAGTAATTTCGAGAGCATTGGAATGAAAATGATAAATGGAAGTTGAACGCCATGCTGCAGGCTAGGAAGGACGTGGAGGAGCAGAAGGAGGGACGACTGGTCAAGCCAGAAGCTGGAAGTGGTCTGTCTGAAATAAAAAAAAACAAACAGTAACCACGCAAAGAACATCAACAATAGTGGGACACACATCCTCGTGATCACTAAAATTATTCGCGAGGGACAACTAGCTGCAGACAGTGATAATCACGCGGAGATTTTTTAATTAACATTTATTAAAACAATATATAGTCAACAATCACTGTCTGCAAAACAGCAAAAAAAAACAACTTAAAGAATAGAAAAAATAGAATAATTAATTACAAATAAAATTATATCTATTTTTTACATAAAAAAATCTGAGTTTTCTCGAACAGTAATCGTCATTGTTTCCATCTTGTATTTTAAGAATCAGTATTTTTTCGTTTGTTGAAAACAATGAAGGTTGGATTGTTGATCGGCTTACCATGGTAAGGTGACTTTTCCGCGCCGTGGCCTGTCTTTTTCGTAGGCTACGACAGGAGATGGCATGACGTCATAATGGTGATAGCAACCATTGTTTAGGCGTCGGGCATATTGGAAGACTCCAAACGTATATAGATCAACTATTTCATAAATAGAAATTTCATAAACTTCTTGCTATAATAGACGAATAATCGTATCTGGTTGTTCAGTTTGTTACTGCACCGTAAGGAAGGGATTTTCAAAGTAATAAATACAAAATAATTTTTGCCTTTTGCTCCGAACTCGTGCGATCACTTTACTGTCCGTTAGTGCACGAAATTAAACTGCTCTGCTGGATTCATTTACTTTGACTTTACGTATACGAAATTCGTATGTATTCTTATTTTTCAGTGGCCTTTGTTGTATTTTTTTTATTACACTAGGGGTCGACAACCTGCGAACCGCGGTCCGCTTCCGGTTTCTTTTGGCCTTGCTACCGGATTCCATGCGGCCCGCAAAATTTTTAGAAATATGTAATGAGAGGCCAGAAATAGGATAATTTTAAATTATTTCTTAGGAAACAGTGCACTTTATATTAAAAATCTTAGAAAATATTAAAAATCTGTAATAAAAATAGTTGCCGACCGTTGCACTAGAGCATTATCTTGAAAAAGGAGTTGAGGTCAGGTGAGAAATTAAAAGCTAATAGAGACAGTAGGCAATGATAATGTTTTCTTGAGAAAATCTACTTGAGAGTAGGACAAACAAATATACCCATGCCCTAGGGCGGGACTCTAACCCGCAGCCCAGCGATCTAGAAGCTGGCAAGCTACCTACTTCGCTGCGCGGGCAGGCAGCTTTACATATTATTTTTTTACTTTTAATAGAATAAAATGTTCTTGTTTTTTTGATCCACTCTTCTGATTTGCCATTTCCTTGTAATTTTCTTTATCAAAGGCTATCCTCCATGTTGCCCAAGGATCTCGCTGAAGAAGCTGACATCGACAACGAAATGTACATTCGTGTTTGTTAAAACCCTTCCGAAATTTTGCCATATTTCGTAATCGTTCCGAAGAAAATTAATCTTTCCTTTATGTCATTGAAACTTTCCATCGCCACCTTTGCAGAAAGTAAACGCGCCGTATTCCATCACAAAATGCTCTTCGTGCGGGTAATCCCCAGGTAGCAGTGTTTGCACTCACTGAATTTGGAACGGGTGTTGCAGATTATTATGCAGAATCCTCCATACCGTTGCTTGAGATTGCCTAACCCACGAAATACTGTGCAAGGGTCGAAGGGTCTTCGGCCACATTGTCAAAAATATTGATCCAGTACAGCGGGCTGTAGATCAGGACGTCCACGATCACTTGAAGACGATGATGACGAAACTTCGCGGGGTGTTTAGGGGTACAAGGGTTGAGATTTCGACATTTTGCATGAGGAACTTTGTTCATTTGACCACAGAACAACGCTAGGTACTTTTGTCTCACCATTTTACAATCACCCAGTGTATACATTCATTAAGATATGTATAACATTCATTAAGATATGTATAGTCCATCCAGCCTTATTTTATGCGAAATGTGATGGCTGTTTCAATTGTTGGATATTGTTACAACAAAAATTAAACAATACATAATAATTGAAATGTCCATCGCATTTTCGCGCAGACTAAAGCTGGATAATGAAAATGCCATCCTAGCTCTGCGAATTATAAAACAAAATGGAATTCCTAACAATGCATAGACTTCCTGTTGCTCGGGCTTTTCTTAGAATTTATAGTTATTAGAATTTAGCATATTCTTGAAAATCTTTAAAAATAAGCAGTAACTGAAGGTAATGGAGATTTAGCAGAATATCGAGAAACCGTGGAATGGCGGCAGAAGAAGCAGTAACTTCGCCAGCGCACTGCTGCAACTGAGCAAATGGTGAGTGACCCGGTAGTCATTGAAGTGCCCAGGCGGCTGTCGACGATCCAAGCGTGTCAGTAGAAGAGAGGGCGACTGATAGACCACACCAAGTGATGAATGCCCAAGTTTGCTTCAAGACATCGAGAGCAGAGTGCTAATTGCAACAACAGATACGAAGTAGCGAATAACCCCACTCAGATTGTTGGAATTGTAGAGCACGCAGATACAAACGATCATGTACATTCACCGCCATCCAAGAAGAGAAAAAACAATCCCAATGGAAGAAACAAGAGGCCGCCTATCGAACAACTGATGAAGAACAGTCGGCCACGCAGCAAAAGACCTCAGCGCCGTTTTCGAAATAGAAGAACTACAGCCATAGAGCGTGAGGAATTGTGCAGAACGCCAACTGGTGGCGTTTTTTGATCAGAATGTACGGGAAAGCATTCTCAGCGTAGACGCAGGAATGCATTCTCGGGAAGGGTTGAATCCGTTTCTATCATCTGTTTCAAATGTTTCATTCCACGGAAAAACACTTGAAAGGGAAATCTATTTAATTTTCTGAGAATCTACTTAAATTTTCTGCGAAGCTCATACTTCCAGATAATTAGCGAATTTAGTTGAAATGGCTTCGTCAAGTCATTCTCACAAACAGTTGTTGTGTTTATGGTTGCAGCTCATAAAATCTTAAAAAGGGCTTCTAATAATTATTTTTTAAATTTAATCTGTAAAAAAAAAAGAAACCGTGGATTTTTACATCTAATAGGGGGATTCTAGAAAATACACATTTTATGTCTTTGACAACATCTAAAAAAAAATTTCTTCAGCAGTGAGACTTCCTCTAGTGTGTTCTCTTTATTTTTAGATAAATGAATTAGAATCTTATTTTTCATTTACTTGTAAGTTAAAATATCAGATAATAAACTTCCTTCCTCTTTATTAATGAAGTGGATACTGCACAGATGAGTTTACCTAAAATTTCCAATTTTAAATTTACAAATACCAGAAATATAATTTCTAGCTATTGAGATCTTTAATAGAATTTTGATTTAATTTTTAATATAAATTTTTTTAATCCTTTTCTAAATAAACTCCTATAATTGCTTTTTTTTAACCTTTGTTTCTATTTCATTTGATGGTTGAATAACATTAAATTAAAATCTTGATAATGTAAAAAAACGTAAACTAACATATATAAAAAAAAATAAATAAATAAATATAAAGTCACCAATCTTGAAAAACCGTCTTGTGGATAGATGGAAATAAACTTGATGAAAACGATGCAGTCTTTTGAAGATTATGGCAGAAGATGGTGATAATAGTAATACAAATAAACTTGAAAAAGGTCGAAGATGATCAAAATGATGGTAACAAAATACAATTAATAAATCTTGAAGAAGGTGATCCAAATGATAGAAGTAAATTGAAGAAAAAAGTTTACACAGAACAGGAAAATAAAGAACAGGAATAAATAAACGTTTTCGAGAAAATTTCTCATCATCAGATTAAACATTTTTTTGAATAGGTAATAGTTGATATAAGAAGCGAAAAAGAGCTAACATTGATTAACATTAGTTTTACGTTAAAAGAAGCTAATATTTTAAATCCTTCTTATCTTTCGCGAAAATCAAATGCATTTTCAAGTATAAATCCTTTCCTTTACTCAAATTACTCAGTATAAAGGAATCATTTTCTTTTATTTTCCCAAATCCAAGTCGAATTTCATTTCAATACGTGTTAATGATTACACTTGATTCCCGCAAGTTTTTTCGCGCATTTGTCGCTAGGTGGCAACCTTGTTGTTTTCCAGCAAACTCCTCACACTCTATAGCCAGGGATGAGGAAACATCAGATCAAAGTATTGTTTCATTTTCATTCTATTTCCTCACACTTTCGAAACCACATAATTATTCTACAGTTTTTTTTTCTCTGGCTCTACGTAAAACTCGTTCAGAGCGAAGCCGGGTAGAACTGCTAGAGGGCCATAGTTGGCTGTGAATTATTATTGTATTAATTGTAAGCTTTTTAATGTGTTCATTTTTACTGTACAGTAGGCCCCCGTTTTACGTCTACCTCGATTTACGTCCGTTTCGATTTACGTCCGCCGGCGGACGTCTGAAAAACCCCCGTTTTACGTCTGTGGATTTTTTTTACGTCCGCACACGCCTTACTTTCGCACTCGTGGTTCGCCCGCGCGCAAAAGTTCAAGGGCACAGATGCGCAATATGGCGTTTTCCTGTAAAATGGTAAAAACAAAAAAAAAAAATTCAGAAAAAGTGTTTGGGGTATTTTTTGGTTGTTTGCTTTGGTTGTTAAATTAAAGTTACTGTACAGTATGTTTTCAGTGTTTCTGTGTTATCTTGTTGTCTTGTTTCATATTTTCAAGTGTTATAGGCCTAATTGTTGTTTTCTTTTAATTCAAAATGTTTTCTTATTTGTTTCAGGCAGTTTAAAAAAATTGTGTGAACCTTTTCTCAGTTAACCCCTTCACTCACGAATATTTTAAAGGTGGAAATTTTTTTTTTTATTTGCACTGGTTATAACTTAGATTTTATTGTACAGTACTGTATTAATAACATATATACTATTGGTGAGTGCATGTTTTCTGCCTTTTTTTACTGTATGAATAATTTGGGGGGGCACTTTTTTCTGTCTGGAACGGATTAAATTTTTTATAATGGGACCCTATAGGATCTCGGGTTTCGTTTTACGCCCGCCTTTCCGGAACGGATTACAGACGTAAAACGGGGGCCTACTGTATATTCGCATTCAGATATTGCAAGATTTCATCAAAAAAGAGCCCGAGCAACGCCGGGAATATAGTTGAAATATACACTCACTCACCAAAAGTCATGGCACACCCCTCCAATCAGGTTCCCTGCCCGTAATGAGACAGATCCCGCTGCTTCCATTCTCGGAATGCAGGTGCACAGGACTCTTTGATATCACACAATCATTGTAACCAAAACTAGCTGCAGAAATGGCAGCACGCAGAGAGCTATCCCCATTTGAACGGGGGATGATTGTTGATGTCAGACGGATGGGTGCCTCAATATCAGATGTAGCCAACACCCTGCAATTTTCCCGTTGCAAGGGTCTATCGAGAGTATACCCAACGAGGGATTACAACCCGTGTCGGACAGCGGATGGGCCACCCACGCCTCACTGATGCCAGAGGTGTTCGCCGGGTCACCCGGCTTGAACTGCTGACCGAAGGGCGACAGCGGGCCAAATCACCATGCGGTACAACCAGGGGGTCTAGGCTGAGCTCATCGACAAGCAGTTGACTGTCGACAAGTGTTGATGGTCACGTGGTTAATGACGCATTTGTCGATTCGCGCTAGCATGAACACGACTTGTATACAGTGTCTACAGAGTAGACTTGTCTACTTGTCTACAGTGTAGGCTCTACACCGTCGATTTTCTAGTGTAGACACTTTGACCATCGACAACTGCCTTATTCTTGTCTACAATTCAAGAGCAGCCGACTATGCAATTGGCGATCATTATTTCAGAATTTAGCAAAAGATTTCTTATTAAAATCTTTTTTCCTTCGTTTCCGGCCTGCAGGCTAAATACACATAGCTCAAGAATACACATTTTCTAAAAATATTAACAAAAACTTGTTTAAAAATATTTACATACATGAAGCACTCTCTTGTACTACGAAACTTGAACTGTGAAAATAATAATATAGTGTGTCTATAGGTATGTGTTTATGAGTATCTATATATATAAAGAAGGATGTTTGTGGGTCTGTGCGTCTGTGGCTCTGTGGGTCTGTCTGTGGGTCTGTTTTTTATACAAATCTACAGTTTTATTCCGATCTTGATAAAATTTCGCATACATGACCTTCAAAGCATGAGGAAGGTCACTGTCTACCTCAGATTTCGGAAAAATAATAAATATCGATAAAAAATCGATATTCATGGGTATGGCAAGGCATATTAATGAGAAATATCTCATGACCAACAATGCAAGGCAAAGTTTGTACAACAATAGGTATCAACAGTGGTATCAACACGCAATTCACAAACGCTCTGCATGGACCAACAATCAATATCTCATGACTAACAATGAAAGGAAAAGTTTGTGCAAGTGTAATTATCCCGGGCAACGCCGGGTACCTCTTCTAGTACATGGATAAATGTGTAAAATTATGTGTAAATTTATGTATATCAGTGTATATCATCTAGCCATACGTGTGTAAACTTGTGTATAAATGTGTAATATGTCACTTATCGAAGGTTAGATTTTGTCGAGATCGACAGCTTGTCGATAAGTTCAGCCTAAGCCCCCAGGGACGTCCCACAACTATGTCCGTGACGACAATTCGGCGAACCTTGGCAGCTGCAGGCTTTGAGAGCAGGAGGCCACGACGGGTGCCACTCTTGACAACTCTTGCACATATTCGGCAACGCCTAGCCTGGGTCAACCAACATCTAAATTGGACCGCTAAGGACTGGCGAAGAGTTGCCTGGCCCGACGAGTCACGATTCCAGCTGTATGGTGGGGACCTCGCTTGTCAGGTGGGGACCACCCAGGCAGGTGGAGGCTCCATACGGGTCTGGGGTATTTTCTCGTGGCATGCAATGGGTCCATTGGTGCATCTGACATCCACTCTGCGTGCTACTTCCTACGTCGATCTGCTTGGGGACCACCTGAACAAGCGAGGGATGAGGAACTGTTTTTACCCCGCGGGCGATGCCATCTTCCAGCAAGATAATGCGCCTCCACACACCGCCCTTGTGACACGGCATTGGCTGGAGGAACATGCTACCGACGTCACGACAATCATTTGGTCTCCACGTTCCCCAGATTGCAATCCCATTGAATATTTGTGGGACGTCATCGAACGATCGTTATGGAGTGCAGTGGAGGCGGCATGGCTTGCAGTGCCTGTGGATGTGTTCCGGGGACTGGTAGACTATGACTTTTGGTGAGTGAGTGTATATCTGTTCCAGGATAACGAATGGCAAATTTTCCACTATACACAGATTTGTAAAAATACAATCAAGGAAACTTGTACTTCGATATTCCCCGATTGAGGAAGTCGCGCATATATACACTTTGTTGATTTGTATTTATAGATAAACTATATGATCACATACAGCGTTGTTTAAAACGAAAGAAGATATAATCAATCACTTAGCGTATGCAGAAATTTTTAATCCAAACTCAAAATTCAAAAAATATACGAAAAACTTTCACGTTCCCTTTTCCCCTGCGATAGATTCAGACGCCATGTTTTAGGTTATCTTTTACGAGTCGTACGTCACAGGATAAAAGGATGCGAATTAGCTTCGGAATCATGAAGTTTTTATCGCTTTATGTATTTACATAGCCAACCACAGAGCGGTTTGAAGGCATTCTGCTTGTAAAAACAATTTATCAAAAAAATCTTTCTATATGTAGACTCCTTCGAGACTAGAGTCGAAAATAAAATTTTCGAAGACGAGATTCCCGTAAGTTCTCACGGCAGGAATTGACGTCATGTTCTGGTGATTTTCTCAAAAGCAGGAGTGTGTGTGTGTGGCGGGGGGGCGCCCCGAGACAGAGATCTGATATTAATATTCCGACCCATTTTCTTAATAATATGTTAGGATTGATCGAATGTATTCGATTGATATAGGTTTATACTTTTGACTATTGTTATAATGTAAAAAATGGGAATTGAATTTTTCTATGAAGATCCCCTTTAAAAATTTCCCTTCGCTTTTTTTGTCATTTTCATACCGTATAAGGTAACATAGTCGCATTTCTATTTAAGGAATTGTCTCATTTTAATATAAGAATTTGTTAATTGGGACAATTGTGGCGCAGTCTAGATATTCATTACGGGATTATTTACCAATACCTGAGGACTTTATACAAATTCTTGCTTTCATTTAACGATAATGATTTATATATTTATTGTCGTTTATTTTATTTTTATTTTATTTACCAAAATAAAATGATATTTATTTAGTTATTTACAAATCAATATGTGAATGACCGCCAATGCTCACCATGGAGATGAAAATAAAAATTCCTTATGAGAAATTAAAATTTTAAATACATGAACCTCAAATCATCATTGTTAACAAATAACATAAAACACTTAAATTTGTTTTTATATTATGATTTTATATATTATGCGAGCTTATCACAGTAAGCAAGGGGCAAATTAAGCTTTTAAACGGAATTTCACAAGTTTTTCCTTCCATACGATATTTTTCAGGATCAGCAAATATAAATACCTTCGATTAATATAAAAATATATTAATATATAAGGTAAATATCGATTAATATAAAAATATTTCGAATGTTTTAAGTACAATAACAGTTTATTTTATTTTCGAAATAAGTTATATAATAATAATAATAATAATAATAATAATAATAATAATAATAATAATAATAATTTCTTTTTATTAATTTCTGAAATTAACGGTAGATGCCAGGATCGTTAAAGATGCACTAGATAGAGATGCACTAAACAATTTGGTAAGGCTCATAGTAGGAATACTCATTTGTACGTCTTTATAACGAATGAAGAGAGATTATGCGGAAAAAATTATTATTATTATTATTATTATTATTATTATTATTATTATTATTAT